>OU343224.1:103998528-104230608 GCA_910596185.1 Chrysanthemum makinoi | reverse complement strand
TAACATCTAGTTCATGATGAATCAAAATACCCAAACCATAGAACTTTAAACCCTAATTAGGTATTGAGTATTTAGGTTTGGGTGGTTTTGGCAAGGATATCATCAATTCAACATCACAAGAACATAACACAACAATCTTTTTGACCAAAACACTTCACATTTGGAAAAACCCAATTCGACTCATAAACCCTAATTTTCAAAAATCATTAATAAGTGATTATGGGTGGGTTTAATGGTTAAAATGGTGTACATGATGTATAAAACATTTTGACACTATCCATTTTAACCACAAACACACACACAATGATTGTGTGTTCATACGCTTATGCGTAGAACACCCAATCACGCGTAAAACAATTTTTAGCAGTTGGATTTGTATGAAATTAAAAACCTTGGCTTAAAAACATGTTTAGATCGTTAAAACACTTACAAAATGATGATCAAATCAACGGATAACTTGAATGAATCTTAGGCGTAGATGTATATGGTTGAGAGTAATAAATGAGAAGTGAATAAGTTAGGTGAGGTGTTTTATTAAAATTATCTTTAACATTTAGACAGTTTTGGTCCCTCCACCTTTTCCTTTTTCATACAAAGCCTTTTAACTTCCATTTTGGTTACCAAACAAAGATTTTAAGAAAGAAACTTTGACGACACTCCCCCTCGACTTGAGAAATATTGAAAGGTTATTAGTTTTAGTTCGAGGAGTGTCATTTAACCAGAAAAGTTTACCACCATTGATAAAAGAAACAACCGGGATACGATAACATGCAAGTACACGGATGTTTTGAAACAGTTAAAGTGTAGATTTCTCCCCCTCAACACTTGATCGAAAAAATGAAAGATTATAGTGTTGTGAAGAAGTACTTGCAATGTTGAAAGAAAATAGATAGAGAAGAATATTTTGTTGTTTTATCGATTTTATACTTTTGTATTTTGTTTTGAAAAATTATTTACAAAAGGAATTTTGGTGTTTGTGGTTTTTAAGACTATTTAGGAGGTCATCCAATTCCTCTTGAGTCAAACACCTCATACCAATCCGGTGGACTAACTCATTAAACCTAGCGGGAGGTAAGGCTTTGGTGAGAAGATCGCAATTGGTATTCTCATACACAAAATATAATTCAACGACCACCTGCATTCCGATCCTTGATGAAATGATATCGAAGATCGATGTGCTTTGATTTCGAAATGTGAAGGAGTTGCACGAGATGCGCAATGGCACTCCGATTGTCGCATGATACATCGAGATTACGTCAAATCGTAACCATAGTCTTTGAGTTGTGTTCTCATCCATGACTTGAGCACAATGCGCATGGCTACATATGCCGGTTGATGAATAGCGATGTACAATCCTGCTTCCGATTGCCATGACACGGTTTATCACCAAGAAATTGTAAAGCTCTGAAGTGCTTTTCCGTGAGTCTAAGCATCTGCGTGGTCGGCGTCTGAAAAGCGATTAGTTCAAAACCAGAATCCTTCGGATACCAGATCCCCAAGTTAATGGTTCCCTTTATGTATCGGAGGATTCTTTTAGCCTCAGAGGTGGGTTTCAGTTGGTCGCGACCGATAACGGAGCATAGATAAACGGCAAAGACAATATCAGGTCTGCTAGCTGTTAGATACATGAGAGACCCAATAATACTATGGTATTTTGTAGGGTCCACCAATTTCCCATGTAAATCAGCGTCTAGCTTCTTGGTATGAGCCATTGGTGTGGCATAGGTGTCACAGGTTTTCATTCCAAATTTGTTTAACAATTCAAGGGCATATTTGGACTGACTCAAGAAAATACCACGGGGTGATTGATGAACTTGTAGTCCTAGAAAGAACGTGAGTTCACCCATCATGGACATTTCAAAATTTTTCTTCATTAGTTTTGCAAAAGCGATTGAAAACTTTTTATGTGTAGACCCAAAAATGATGTCATCCACGTAAATTTGAACAATTAAGATATGTGTCCCGTGATATTGTATAAAAGAGTTGGGTCAACCGAACCTTTGGTGAAATTATTAGCAATGAGGAAGGATGATAGCTTATCGCACCATGCCCGAGGAGCTTGTTTGAGACCATACGAGCTTTGTTCGGTTTGTAGACGTGATTCGAAACTTCGGGATCAACGAATCCATCGGTTGGTGACATAAACCGTTTCTTTAAGTTGTCCATTGAGAAACGCAGTTTTGACATCCATTTGATAGACCGTCATATTCATATGAGCCGCGAATGCTAGAAATATACGAACAACCTCAAGACGAGCAGGCCCGGAGCAAAAGATTCTTAAAGTCAATACCCTTCACGGCGATAACCCTTAGCCACCGGGACGTGACTTATTTCGATAACATTTCCTTCAACATCCAATTTGTTTTTCCAAATCCATTTGAGACCAATGACGTAGACTCCTGTTGGTCTTTCAACCAGTTCCCATACTTCAAGACGTTTGAATTGGTTGAGTTCTTCTTGCATGGATTCAATCCAGGTGTCTTTTGTCATTGCGTCTTTGATGTTTTAGGTTCAGATTGGCGGGCGGTGAGTGCATAAATGCAATGTTCACCGTCGTGTGAAACGTTGTCTCGTAACGATTGGTTGATTCGGGTTGCCAATAATGTTTTCCAGAGGATGGTCTTTTGTCTATCTATGTGTGGAGGTTGATGTTGGATATACATTGTGCAGATTCTGAGGATTCAAATGGTTTGTTGAAGATTCCGCGACATCTGGTGCAGCGATCTCATTAGCAAACGGGTTGAAGAACGCATTTGGATCAAAATCTGCAGGGGGGGTACTACATTCAGAATATCATCATAGTTTCATCATTGTTGGAAGCGGTTTGTTCAAGCTGTTGTGGTGGAGTCAAGCGGTGTAGGTGCATCTTCAACGTAGTTGTTGTAGCAGGTGTATCGGTAAAAGAGTATTATCGTGTTGAGCAGCTTGAAACAGCGGATACACCTCGAGCACGTTCATCAATATCGTCACTGAACAGCGGAGCAAATAACCTTTCCATTTGTTGACGAGTAAGCGGAGGGCTTTGTTCAGCTGATGATGGGGTTTGGGGAAGTTTAAGCGGTTGTTACGGGTTCTAAGCTGTTATACTCGAAGCCATTCCGTAAGTTCATCGAAATGAGCATGAATCGTTTCCATCACCTGTTTTGTATGACGATTCCAGATTCGGAAACCTTTGGAATTATCACAGTATCCGATAAAGACTCCAATGTCAGCTTTGGCTTTGAGCTTTCCAAAGTCATCACGATCATTATTCGGATAGCAAAGAGATCCAAATACATGAAAGTGTTTTAGATTCGGTTTTCTGTTATGGACGAGCTCGAAAGGTGTTTTGTTGTGGCGTTTTGTAATCATAGAACGGTTTTGAGTATAGCATGCAGTAGATACAGCTTCTGCCCATAAGTAATCTGGAAGTTTAGCATTGATTAACATTGTTCTTGCAGCTTCCACTAACGTTCGGTTTCGTCTTTCGACAACTCCGTTTTGTTCTGGTGTTCGTGCAATAGATGTCCTGATGATCTTTGAATTCCCACTTTCTCATAGAATTCACGAAGAGTTTGATTAACAAATTCAGTGCCTTTATCTATTCTGATTAGTCGAACGGTGTTTCGTAGCTGAACTTGTATTTTCGTGAGAAAGGTGATGATCATTTGTGGAGCTTGATCTTTGCTTCGAAGAAAGTAGACCCAAGTCCAGCGTGAATAGTCATCAACGATTACTAAGATGTAGCGTTTGCCATTGATCGTTTGCACACGCATTGGGCCACACAAATCCATGTGAAGAAGATGAAGCACATGCTGAGAGCCGTGTTCCACCTTTGAAGGAAAATGAGCACGAGTGCTTTTGCCTTGTTCACAAGCTGAGCAAAGGTGATCTTTAGAATACCGAAACCGTGGGAGTCCTTCAACTAGTTTGTGTCGAGCAAGGTTGGTGATGGTTTGAAAGTTTAGATGTGAGAGACGACGGTGTCATAGCCAGGATTTTGTTGATGTTGCCTTTGAAAGTAAACATATGGGAGATGAAGCAACCATGTCTTTCATAGAGATAGTGTAGAGACTAGAATTACGCGATCCGGACATAAGGTCATTTCCTTGTAGATCACGAATGAAACAAGTTTTCTCCCGGAAAGCAACCTCCAAATCTATATCACAAAACTGACCTCTCGAAACAGATTATGACCGAGGCCTTCCACATAGTAAACCCTGCTAATTTCGATGTTCCCATTGACATAGTCTCCGTAGCCCATGATAGCTGCGAAGTGATCATTCCCGAACCTGACAGTGCCAATGAACTTTGCAATAAAGTTTGATAACAGTTTAAGATTGCTGTCATGTGTCGGGAACATCCGCTATCAACAATCCAGAGAATGATCTGTATCACCTGCATTACACAGACGACACAGATGGAATAGAAGTAGATTTGGAACCCGAAATGTTAGAGGGTTCCGTAGGAGTTATAGTAGATATACACACATCAATAGCTTTAGGTATCCACTTAAATCCTAGTGTGTTATATATCCATTTCCGCCATCTATAACTACTCTTTGCTTTAGTCTTAGTGAATGCACTAGGTGGTACTACATTCTTAGGAGGTGAAAATGGAGCTACAGGGACAGCAATGCGTTTCTTAGAATCTAAAGATGGCGGTCTACCAAGCACAGACTTAGAAAGATTAGTGGGCCTAGAGGTATTCCGGTTCTTAGGATTCCTTAAACGAGAGATGATAGCTTTAGCAACACATTTGTCATGACAATCAGAATTCATACTTTTACGACAAATAACACAAGGTGCATCATAATGAATATCAAAAGTACTTAACGGTTTAGCATTTGTTACATCACTATTTCTATTACATTTGCCGGACGCAATATCTATAGTGGAGGCAACGTGAGTCTTATTCATAGTCCTAGGGTGTTCTTCTACTTTAGCATTCCTGATTGATCTTTTCTTAGGTCGCAACTTCCTATTCTTCGATATAGTGCTCCTAGGCGTGAAGTGCGGACATTTGGAAAAGATGCAACTATTCCTGTTTCAGTAGAAGGAGGCACGTTAGCATCTTGTGATTTGGCAGTAGGGATTCTAGGTGCATGAGTACTAAGTGTTACTGGGGCTAATCTCTTAACGATGGTTGGCGGAAGTTGTTCATACTTTCCTAACATTTCTCTTAACTTGATGATAGTGTGAATCGGATCTTGATTTTCAGACCGAACATTTCCAGCAAAATGCATAACTTCTTTAGTGTGTGCAAGATAATGATCAAGTTCATTTGATGCTTCATCACGAGTCTTTTTGAGTAAATCAAATATGACACCATATTCCTTTTTGACTTTAAAAAGTTCTTGTTCATATTTTGAGATTTGACACTTAAAAGACACGTTTTGATCATCCAATTGCTCAAATTTAGGATCGAAGATTTTGTATGCAAGCTGGGCGATTTTGTGTTGAAAAACATGTTGTTGATCGTGAATATCTTTTGACACCAATTAAGACGACGAATTGCATTTGAAAGTTCGTTTGACAATCGTTGTTTTCAACTGTTAAGGACTCGATCTGAAGCACATTATCAGTGTTCTCAACATGTATCCACAATTCAACGAGTATCGGCAGAGGTATGATCAAATGCATATGACAAAGAATTCTTTAGCACAACATTATGGACATCAGCACAGATGACATCTTCCAAGAGTCGATCAACATCTTTTCTCAACAGTTTCTTTTACGTTTAGTATTAGAAATAGATGTTTCTGTTTTCTCGAAAACGACCTTCATCACTCCAAGTTCCTTATGAAAATCCTTTTCCAAGGCTAATGCACAATTTTTCAAATTTTTAACATTAGGTAAAAGATTTTTCTTAAAAATGTCTCTTTGTTCTCGCGCTAGAGGCGATTGAAAATGATCAATTTTGATTTTAGAACGATATTCTATCTCATGTTGTAAAATTTTGAGGTCAGCCATGAAGATGTCAAAATATCTAAGAATTTTTCGATTTTCGAGGTTTTGAATTTACTTCACTGATGGAAGGTAAAGGACCATAAATTTGTGCATAATCTAGTTGGGGATTAACATTAGAAGACTCAGGTGTTTTGATGATAACTTTTGGTGTGTTAGAAGAATCCGTTGGTGTGACGAAAGTGACCGCTTTTGAATAGTTAAAAGGTTTGTTGTAAACAACTTTTTCTAATTTTGATCGACTCTCGTCTTCTGCATCTAATTCCTCTTGACGATTATAATCAACAACATTCATAAATGTAATTATCAACTTTATATTTTGCCTTTGGAAACTTCGTGGATTTGGTTTGAATGCTTTTGTTGAAAGCTTAGGTTTGTAATCCGCAAGATTCGGTCCATATCCATTTGGATTGGGTTTTAAAGTAAACTTTTCAATGGCTGTGACCGACTCGCCATGTTTGTAAACAACAGTTTTAAACTCTTTAAGTTTGTTTTGCAAGCCGACGATTTCTTCAAGATGATCATCTATTCGTTTCGTTGAATGCTTTTTGTATGCAGAGAACTGTTTTTGACAAGTTAACAACTCAGCCTTAGCTTTTTGATTTTCCAAGGTGAGAGCGTTAATTTGCTTTTTATGTTCATGTTTCAGTTGTTCTATTTTAGACAACAAAGCATTCTTCGAAACGGCTAGATCACGCATATGTCTTTCTAAATATTTTTCATTTTGATAAGATTTGGCAAAGGCTGCTTCAAAACCGTTTTCACATTTTTCTTGAGTTTCGAAAAAGTTGAGTTGCTTTTATAAACATTCAAAATCCTTGGTTAACAGTGCATTTTTGCATTTCAAGTCCTGATTAATGGCACGACATTCTTCCACTATGGTTTGTTGGTCTTGTATTAAACGAGCAAAATCTGGATGAGGCAAAAGTTCGGCGTGTTCAACGTGAGTCTCAACATGATCATTACGGAGATCCTCAAGTATGACCACGGAGTCAATTTGATTATCAAGGGAAACCGGTTGGTCATCTTGATCGCAAATATAACTACGGGGTCTAGTTGAAAATCGTCGGAATGAGATGTGGATGACTCATTTTGAACATTCCGAGCCTTGCCGGATGCAGATGTTGGCGGAGATATGAGATCAGAGATAAATATGGTTTGTTTGGGTACCTGAGACAAGCCATCAGTGTCATACACTGGGCCTGTGTCACTCATGTGTAACTCATGCATATTTGCCATCAACATAACATGCATTGGCCGCAAGTCCTCCATATCATCATCGAGTGGCATTTGCCATAAAGCTCTGTTCTTTGTCTGTGAGAGTTCCACCTACTTCATCCTTAAGAGCCAAAAGAAGAGCCTCTTTGAAATAAGCACTGCCCTTAGTCCTTGGCTTTGGGCATGCATTAGCCAGTGTCCCTTCTCATTGCAGTTGTAGCATCGAAGACCATTCAACCCATGCTGAGCATTTCCTGTTCCACCACTTGAGCTCTATTGTTATTCCTACCCACAACATTAAACCCTTGACCACCGCCCATGTGACGACCATAACCACGATTCTGAACTTCAACTCGTCCATTGTTTACAAAAGCGTGATTCCTTGTATTAGATGAGGAACGAATACGGTTGTTGGATTTGTTGGTATAACGGCTAAAGGCATTAGCAATCATAGCAAATCCTTGTTGCAATGCTTCGAACGGATCGGATTCCTCATTATGAAGTGCTTGATCATTGTTGTTGTAAGGAACCAATTGATTTTGTTGAGGTTGATGTGATTGATCGTTTGGTGGGTTTGAAGCAATTGGTTGAGTTGCTGGTTGAGGAGAATAATTTTGTTGAGCATATAAGGCAAGTTGTTGATTTTCCGGATGTGTGGGTGGAGCAATTTGAGCACGGAGAATCCTTTCCCTATCAACTTCCTTTTCATGAGGCTTCAAGTAATCGTACAACAATCCGTAGGTAGACTGATGCATGGTTTTTGCTTGACGGAGAAAAATGACATACTTCTCCCATTCAGGACCAAGACTACTTAGGAACTTAGTATTCACTGCAATTCTTGGCATGTGGATGTTGTGTTTATCCAAATCATTGATGATGTCTGAAAATCGGTGATGATAGGACTCGAGTGTCTCTCCCGGTTCAATCATGAAGTGTTCATAAGCCAAGTAAATTTTGGATTCCAAATCTTCCCGATTGAGTACAGATCCTTCCATAAGAAGACGAATATGATCCCACATTTTCTTTGCAGTCTTTTGAGCATCAACACTACGAAGAATTAGGTTTGGTAATCCTAGGAGGATATATTCCATTGCAAGCTCATCTGCTTCATAGTGTAGAAGTTCTTGAGGATTCAAGTCTGCAACAGTAGCAATGTTCGTTTGTTCATCTCTTGGTGGAATGGCATTTGGATCTCCGGGTACAATGACAGTAGGCATCTCAAAAGGACCTTCCAAGATAACCTTCTTTAAGAACTTTCCATGTGGCTTCTTTAGATCACAAAATCTAAAGAACCTTATCACCCATTGATCGTAGTTTCCTGGAGGGAGCATTGGAGGTCTATCAAGTGAACCACCTCATGAATTGATTGTTGGTCGCTTAAAGTTTCAAACATCTTTGCAAACCAAGTGGGTTTCCTCATAGTGATCCTTGATGGATGTTGATTAAAGTCATTTGTGTACGGTTGAGCTTGAAGACTTGGTGGTGGTTGAACCATTTGAGGTTGTGGATTTGCAGCAAGTTGTGGAGTATGTTGTTGGTTAAATTGTTGTTGATAAATTGCTTGTTGTTGATTCCATTGTTGATGTTGTGGAGTTAGTTGTTGTTGACGTTGAGGATGAGGATAAGTGTAAGGGAAATAGTTAGAGTATGGTGGTTGAGACATGTTGATAAACTTGTGTTGGTAAAATGGATCTTTGTAGTCGAATGAACCTTTGTTGATGAAGTATCCTTAGGTGTAGAAAAGACAAGAACCAAGTAGCACTTATGCGTAAAACACCAAAGTTACGCGTAACAATAATGAGTTACGCGTAGGATTTAGCTTACGCGTAAGTAGGAAAAAGCACTAAAGTTAGGCGTAGACAAAAGTTAGGCGTAGAAAGTTAGGCGTAGGATTTTCTTATGCGTAAGACTAAGCTTAGGCGTAAGAAAGATCTTAGGCGTAGGATTTCTACGCGTAAGCTTATGCTTAGGCGTAATTTTAGGGTTTTTGCCCAAATGATCTTTTACACTATCACAGTGCAAGAGATATCCAAAGTCGACGTATTTTCAGACTTATCCAAGTAAGAAAACACGGAATAAACCACGAAAATGAAGATCAAACCAAGGAGGCACTTACGCGTAGTTTTAGGGTTTTACTACGCGTAGGTTTACTCGTAACTTTGATTTTGCCCAAATATGTTTCTAAACCAGATATTTGTTATGGAATAGCGTTAATAGTACCAAAATAACACAAAAAATGTGAATATTGATGAACTAAAACGGCTAAACGGGTTACGAGTAGAACTTCACCCACGAACAAAATCAAGTTCAAAAACGGTTATCCACGCATAAAGTTTGAAACTTTTTGCCAAAAACAAGTATTTTAACACCTTAAAACGTTGAAAGTACAAGAATCTTGGATTAAAAAGTGTAAAAAACAAGTTTTGAAGCGTACCAAAGATCACGTTATCTTTACGCGTATAACCAAAACCAAAAACTTCAAAAACAAAAGTGTGCACCCAACTATTTGGCGATTGATACCACTGTTAGGTCACTAGTTTTACAACACAAGCTTATAAAAGAGATAGAGAGGCGATTGAACAAGATACCAAACACACACACACGATATAGTGAACACGGTTATGCGTAGAGCATATGTGAAAGGAATAACTTGAACAACCAACCTTCAAATGAAGGTTTACAAGGGGTATTTATGGGAGGGAAGCTAGGGCAACACTCCTAGTTCCCTTCCTTTCCTTATTGGGCTAGGCCTAGGCTTATGGGCCTTCTACATATGCCTAAGGCTAATAACAAACATAAAGGCCATAATAAGCTAACTATTACATATGAGTAACTAACACTTGAATAAGGTTTAGGAGTGATTCCAACAACTGAGTTGACTTTTCATCCATAATACATTGGCACAACATCCTGCTGCAGCTACATATTCAGCTTCAGCTGAGGACATAGCCACTGATTGTTGCTTTTTAGCACTCCAACTAACTAGTTTTCCTCCAAAAATTGACGAGGACCCGAGGTACTTTTTATGTCCATGTTGCAGCCAGAATCGAATCAGAGTAACCTTGAGATCAAACCTGAGCATTTTGGATAATAGAGTCCAAGATTTGGGGTTCCCTTCAGGTACCTGAGTATTCTTTGGCTGCAGTTAGATGGGATTCTTTAGGATTGGACTGATATCTTGCTATTAGACAGACTGAGAATTAGATGTCGGTCTAGAAGCATTAGATACATCAGTGATCCAACAATCCCTCTAAAATGAGTTTGATTGACTGATTTGCCAGTGAGATCAGGTCCAAGGTTGTTAGGTGGGATCATTGGAGTCTTCACGAGGCAGTCAGATATCTCATATTTCTTCAAGAGATTTCCAGTGTATTTCTCTTGACTGATGGATATTCCTTTATCAGTTTGCCTGATTTGTAGTCCAAAAAAGTATGTGAGTTCTCCCATCATGCTCATTTCAAACTTCTTTGTCATCAGTTTTTCAAACTGTTTGCAGAGTTTGTAGTTTGTTGAGCCAAAAATGATGTCATCAACATACACTTGGACTAGTATCACATCCTGTTGAGTTCTATAGACAAACAGTGTGTTGTCTATCTTTCCTCTGACAAACTTGTTTTGTATCGGGAAGGCCGTGAGAGTTTCATACCATGCCCTTGGAGCTTGTTTAAGTCCATAAAGGGCTTTGTCAAGCTTGCAGACATAGTCGGGGAATTCACTACTCTCAAAGCCTGGGGTTGCTTGAACATACACATCTTCCTTGAGATCACCATTTAAGAATGCACTTTTAACTTCCATTTGGTAGACCACAGTTCATGTAAGTTGCATAAGCAAGGAAGATCCTGATGGCTTCCATTCTTGCAACAGGAGCAAATGTCTCATCATAGTCAATGCCTTCTTGTTGACTGTAACCTTTGGCTACAAGTCTGGCTTTGTTTTTAATGACAGTGCCGTTTTCATCAATTTTGTTTCTGAAAACCCACTTCATTCCTATGACTACTACATCCTGAGGACATTTGATCAAGGTCATGACTTTGTTTTTTTCAAACTGTTGCAGTTCTTCTTGCATGGCCTGAACCCAGCTTGGGTGTTTCAGGGCCTTAGTAACACTTTTGGGTTCTATATCTGATAGGTAATCAGCATATAGACATTCATTAGCTGAAGCTGCAGTTAGATTAGCAGCCATGCTTCTAGTGAGCATGCCCTCAGTGGGTTCACCAATGATGTTTACAAGCTCAATGTCCTGAGATTTTTTTCACTTACTTTGTGGTGCAGGATCCGAGCTTGAAGATGTCACTGGGAGTTCAGATGTGAGTTTAGGTGCAAGAGCCATAGAATCATTTAGAACATCTGTAGAGATGTCTTGTTCGGGGTGAGGTTCATGAGTTACAGGTTCCTGATCATTTGAATCAGTGTTTCCTATCCCAGCAGGGACTGACTGATTATCAATGAACTCACTGATGGTTGGTTGGGGTACGTTGTGAGGTAAGACATAATATGAGATGTCAGCATCAGCTTGATATGAGGAAATGAATTCAGAGTTGTACTTATCAGGAGGATATCTTAATGAGTTATCAATTCCTATTTCCTCCACTGAGGTGTTGGTGAACCTGATGCTTTCAACACTTTCATCAAAGGTGACATGAAAGGTTTCCTCAACTTGTTGTCTCCTTGTGTTAAAAACCCTGAAGGCTTTGGAGATCAGTGAGTAGCCTAAGAAGTATCCATCATCAGCTTTTGCATCAAACTTGCCTAGATGATCCTTGTGGTTATGAATGAACACAGGACATCCAAACATATGAAAATAGCTGATGTCAGGGGAAGTCTACCTTTGAAGACCTCATATGGGGTTTTATTATGTCTTTTGACAATGATTGACCTATTTTGAGTGTAACAGGCAGTTTTGACTGATTCAGTCCATAAATGTTTTGAGAGGGCTGAGCCATTTAACATAGTTCTAGCAGCCTCAATGAGAGTTCTGTTTTTCCTTTCAGCAACCCCATTTTGTTCAGGGGTGTATGGAGATGAGAAATTTTGAGAAATTCCTTTTTCATCACAGAAACTCTCAAGCTCTTGATTTCTGAACTCAGTACCATTTTCAGTTCTTATTTGTTTAACTGTAATGCCATTCTGATTTTCAATCTTCCTGATGAATGACATTATTGTATCAGCTGTCTGACTCTTTTTGGAAAGAAAGTATACCCAAGTGTATCTTGAGAACTCATCAACAATGACAAGTGTATACTTCTCATGCTGGATTGATCTGGGACTGACAGGTCCAAAGAGATCCATGTGCAGGAGGTGAAGGCAGCTTTTGAGGGAGAAATTTTGTTTGGTTTTGAATGATGCTCTGTGATGTTTACCCTTTTCACAGGCATAGCATGGTTTGTCTTTTGCAAAAACCAGTGATGGTAAGCCAAGGACCTTGTTTTGTTTTGCCAATTTGTTGAGGTTTTTGAAGTTTAAGTGTGAGAGTCTCTTATGCCACAGCCAATTGATAGTTTCAGTGGCTTTAGCAAAGAGACACGTTCCATCTTGGGAGAGTGTTGACATGTCTAGCACATAAATATCATCTCTCCTAGGAGCTATCAACACAACTTCCTTTTTGGCATTGAAAATGGTACCTTGTTTATCATTGAATTGTACAATGTATTTAGCATCACATAGTTGACTGACACTGATGAGATTGTATTTGAGACCATTGACATAGGTTATTCTAGAGAAAACTATTCCATTGCAGTTTACTGAACCATAACCTTCAGTGGGACATGATGAGTTATCACCAAATACTACCTTGGGCCCTGGTTCCTTTACATACTTGTGCAGATATTCCTTCACACCAGTCATGCTTCTTGAGCATCCACTGTCTAGATGTCAAATAGGCTCCCTGGCATGTCTCTGCACAAGTAGTAAACTGAATTAGTTTCTCTTAGTGACCTTACTAGTGGGCTTGGGTCTCAAGGTCTCTTTGAAATTTGCAATCGACTCATGGTCAGTGGTTGTATGCACAGTGCTACCACAGGTTTTGCATTTAGAGGCTGAGGATGACTCAGTGACTCTGGGTTGTTTGGAATTTCTCCTTGCATGAATGACACTGTCATGTTGGGATGTCTCATGAGCTGGATTACCGCAAATATCACAGCATGTGTTCATGAGACAATCATCCTGATGATGATCATTAAACCCACAGTGAGGGCACAGAGGAAAAGGTTTTGCTCTATTCTTGGGAGCAGCTTTGGAGGATGAAGCATACTGATGACCAACTTTGGTATAGTTTGCTTGACTGACATACTGTAGATGGTCTGCAGTACTGTGATCATCCTTTTTGCAAATCATGAGAAAAAGGATTCTATAGCAGTTGTCAGTGGTATGGCTGGTGTAATGACACAGCTCACACTTTTGTTTGTTTTTGGAGGTTGACTTTGACTTTGAGGAATTGGAGGAAGCTGACTTTGTCTCCTTGATTGGTTCAGGGACCTTTTCAATGGATTCCATTTTTTCAGTAAGCTTCCTCACAAGTTCAGTCAGTTGTTGAATTTGGTCAGCTTCAGTGGGGACAGAGGATGTTGAAGTCTCAGTAGGAGTAGATTCTTGTTGAGTTTGTTTTGTTGGTCTTTTCAGGATGGTTCTACCAAGTCCAGACCTTTCTTTTGGTGAATGAGGATTGAATTGCAGTGGAGTAAGCTCAGAGCTTGGAGCAGCACCCTGAATAGGTTTCAGTGGTGGAAGCGGTGCTTGAGATTCTGCTTCAGACTCACAGATGTGTTCAGTACTACTGGGCACATCAGGGAGTCCAAGCATGCTCTTTAGAGCTTGACTTTCAGGCTCTAGAATCCTTCCAGAATCTAAATTTGGAAGCTTACTCTCAGGATTAACCCGTTCAATCCAATCACTGGAATTAGGACTAGTCAACATATTTGTAATCATGCCACCAGACACAAATGGCTTGGGAGACTGGTCTTTGTTGAGAGAGTCAGAGAGATGATCTTCACCTATGACTCTCTTCTTGCTACTGGGGGCTCCCACAGCATCAAAGACCTTGGGATTCTTAGCAGTCCAACTATTAAGAATATCATTTTCCTTTTTAAGTTCATCTTGAAGATTCTGATTTCTTATAATGAGTTCAGTGTTTTGAATTTGCAAAGTGATAGCTTCAAGCTTGGCTTGTTTTAAAATAAGCAATTCATCCCTACACTTATTCAATTCAAAACTTAACTTGTTGTACTTAGAAAAAAGATTCAGTCTTTGCTCTTCTACAAACTTAAGGTCTACATTTAGATAATTCATATAGGACTGCCAATCAGAGTCATCATCCATAGAAAGTAAAATGTTTACCTTTTTAATTGTGATGTTGACCCATTCCCCGTTCCTAGCATGATTCTTTCCAACAGCTAGCTTGTCCTCTTCTGAGAGAGCCATCAGTGCACTGACATATACCATTTCATCATCAGATGAGACTGGCTCTTCATCCCAGTCAAAGGTTTCAGCAACAAGGCCTTTGTTCTTGCCCTGCACAGTTTTAACATTTGTTGTTGTCTCTGAGGGACTGGCCTCAAGCAATGCAAGCTTAGCTTTAGCTTTCTTATACTTGGCTTCATAATCAATGGTTTTGTTATTATCAGATTTATTTTGAAAATTTTGATGAGACTGATACATTTTTTGTTGAAATTTGCTAAAGCCTGAGGACTGATTTGAACTTGATGGTTTATAAGAGGGTTCTGAAATTGTTTTAAAAAAACAGTATTTTGAAAAATGACCCTTTTTGTGACACTTAAAGCATTCAGTGTCCTCATTTGCTTTAGCACTAGAAAAACCTTTGTTTCTTTTTATAAACCTGCCAGAGTTAGCAAGGAGTGCCCTTTCCTGAAATTCAGTTTTCAGGTCGTTTAGGTACTCCTCACTTGATCTCTCATCAAGCTCATCATCTGAATTTTCTTGAAAATCTTGAACTACATTGTTAGAGAAGAAAGCAGTTGATATGGGTGCTGAAGTGCTGGTCAGGGACTTCTTGACTTCCTGAGACTTCTTTAAGTCAGGGTATCGTCTGTTGATGAGGTTTTCCTCATAGACAAATTTCCCATAAATCTCGGGAAGCTCAAGATTTTGGATATGATTAGCATTCCTGAGTCCCTGAGAGAAATTCAACCACTTCTCCGGGAGACTGTTGACAAAACCAACATTGATTTCATGTTTGGACAACTTAACACCATCATTTGACAGTTCATTTAAAAGATTTTTGTACCTGGTGTAAGTTTGAGAGAGAGTTTCGAGTCCTTAGCCCCTGAAGGTGTTATACTCAAGTTTCAGGTCCATTATCCTGTTTTCCTTGGTATCAGATGGTCCTTCATGACTATGAACTAGGTCATCCCAGGTTTGCTTAGCTGTACTACAGCTTATAACAAACTCCATAATATCGTCAGGAAGACAAGATATTATGATACTTTTGAGTCTTTGGTCCTGGTTGACCACTCTCCTTTCATCCTGGTTCCACTGAGCTTCAGGTTTGGGAAACCCTTGGCAGTCTTTGGGACAAATGGACCTTCATTTATACACTTGATATAATAAGGTTCCATCCCAATCAAATAGCAAAGCATTCGCTTTTTCCATTTGTTGAATTTGCCAACTTCAAGTCTAGGGGCAACAGCTGAATAAGCTCCACCCTTTTTATCGACTAGTTGGGGTACATCAATTTCAGCCATTTAGGATCCTAATTTAAAAACTTTTAGAGCGGCCTAAAAACGAGTTTTATAATTAGCCTTGCTCTGATACCACTTGTTGTTCCCCTTTCACTATCGTTTAAAACAGTTTAAATGTATAAAACAAGTTAATAGTGAACTATGACTGAAATTAACATAAGTAAAACACACAGAGTAATTTTCAACATCATATTCTTATTAGAAATAAATCAACAAAGAATACGTTACCCAAGTACTTGCGGAATAGTACTTGGGATTGAAATGACAAAGTTAGGTGACTCCTTTCTAAGCTCAGGCTAAGTCTGAGCACAACTCTTAGAGCTCACTAAGCTATCTCAGGAACTAAGTTGTATTTGGAGGAGTGAAAATATGGCTTGCGTGTATGTGTGTTTTTACAATTCACAAGCTTAATCTTTTCACTCCATCTCTTATGCTATTTATACATTTATGAGATTTAACTCTTTCCTAAGTGACAAAAACTGACATCATACAGAAGACAAAATACTGATGTATTTTGTCTCTGTTTACAAAGACTATTCTAAGTAAAAGACAAGGCTGCTTTCCATAACTTAGTGATGACACTGAGCTTGTAAGTTAGCCATTCAGGGAAAGTTGACTTATGTTGATAAGGACTTCTTCTTATCTGATTTAAACTTCTCCCGCCTTGTCCCGCTCTTTCTTCAGTCTATTTATCCTTCAATCTTCTACTTCAGTTTGTCTTCAGTGTAAGAGTTGGAGAGTAGTCTTAGGGATTCAGTGAGTTATTGTCATTACTCACTAAATCCATCATCTTCTTCTTGACTCAGTCTTCACCCTTTAAGTTCCGCCTTACTGAGTGGAGAGACTCCTTCTTCGCCTCATACTGAGTATCCCGAAGATGACTCACTGAGAGGCTATGCACTCAGTGACCTGATTAGTGTTTAACGGACTAAACACTAGGGCTATTTTCTATTCAAATCCTAGATTAAGGGGTTTGGGTATTTACTGAACCCAACATAAACACACGGACAAACAACGAAAACAGTTTTCTAGGACAGAAGGGGTAACCGGATCGGTTGTGAGGTGCGACCGATCAGTTAGATTAGTTTGGTGTGGTTTAAAGGCGTAACCGGTTTGGTTGTAAGGCAACCGGATCAGTTGAAGCTTCTGAGAGAAAAATTTTGAAGTGAATCGACTGATGGGGATTCAAAACTTGTTGAAACACAATCAAATCCCCGGCAGCGGCGCCAAAAACTTGATGTGCTACGTGTGTACAAGTTTTAAATTTATAAAAGGTGAATTACCAAAATTACCAATAACACATACGAGCAAGTGTACTCGTCCGTTATAGCAAGATTATGAAGGTAAGTCGAGATCGTTCGCAGGGATTTGAGTGAATCTAAGAACAAGTTTGAATCAACAGAGTCTATCCAAAACATATAGCAACGCAAATAGATATAATGAAATTCAGATGATTAAAAACTACACTTGCTTAAACTAGTTTCATATCTTAGATTAATGTGATTGTGTTAACCTCTTAACATGTTGGTTGAGATAATTAGTTGGTGTACTAATCTATTGTTCTTACAAGTTAAACCTTCGTCAAGATTTTAGCTCATAAAAACAAGCATTACGTTTAACCAATCAATTCAAGATCAATTCAAGTTTCATAAGTTCATTTTCATAAACTTAAACTCAAAAACATCCACTTGTTTCATCAAATTGCTTAAGAAATGGTCAATACAAAAGGTACCGATTATAGACAAAAGGCTACAATTGATTCTCAACAACTAATCTTAGGACCTTTTAGATGTTTCCAATCAATCAAATTTGATAATCAAAAAGCGTTTTTATTACAACCACGTCGTAGTTCTTTTGTTTAATCAAGAATAATGGGTAAAAACAATCATCCATAGACAAAATGATTATAACTAGTTGAATAACAGTAAGTTCTTTCGACCTCTACGAATATAATCAACTAGTCAAACTTGATTAACAAATGTCACTATGAAACTTTAGCACAATTGGATCTTAGAATCAACTTTAAATTGAATTAAAACATGTTAACACAATCACTAACTAATCATATGATAATCAACATCATTTAAGCAAGTGTATAAAGAGACTAGCCACTCATAGAAAACATGAACATAAACTCAGAACTTTGAACATTAGAAAACATGATTAAAAGTCTTACAATGCTTGGAATAAGATTACAAATGGTGAAGTAATGATTCCCAAAGTATTGGGGTAGACTTCTTGGTGATTTGGCCTACAAATGTGGAACTTTTGGAACTCCAAACTTTCCTGGACTTCTAAGGACGAATTTGAGAGCTTAAGAGCTTTGTTTGATGAGTAGAGAGATTTGTATTGAAGTGTGTGTCTCATATGCTCACAAAAGGCCTCTATTTATACTAGTTCCAATGCCTAGGGTATCAATTGATGAACTTGGCCTCCAAGGAGTTAGGAAGGGACTATAATACACCAAGAGAAGAACCTAGAATCGCTTGGATGCAAACGGGAAACTTAGTGATGAAGATTTGGCAGATACAGGTCTTCCAACCGGATCGGTTACATGACCAACCGATCCGGTTGGTCTTCTACAAGGAACCAACCGTTTCCGGTTGCGGGCGGCGACCGAACGGTTGGGACGACGTCTTTGGCACTTTTTGGTCAGTTTCCAACCGATCTGGTTGGATTCCATGAGTTACAGAAAATTGATCTTTTACTTCTTTTTGTCTTGTAGAACTTGGTTCTTCAATCACTATGGTCTTCAAAGGTACTTGAGATACTGATTTGTGCTTGACATGCTTCACTGAAACGGGAATCTTCTATTTGTTGAACATTACTTTACTTTTCCTTTCGTTTCCCTGCACTTGGTTATAAACACTAGACAAACGTCTTTTGATGCGATTAAGCACTGAAATCACGCAAATATAACCAAATAACATATACAAAAGCACACATAACGCTACTAGAAACATGTACAATCTGAGCGTTATCAAACTCGTAATTGCATTAACTTTTGTGCAAAAGACACTTTATCCCACTCTTCTGCTTTCTTGAAATTTTTGCCTAAACACTTAAGAGATTTTGAATTGTGCTCTTCTGGGAGTCAGAGAACTGATTAAGTTCATCAGGGTATTGTTAACCCCTGATGAACCTTATCCATTAGTGTGTTCCATCTACATACCAGCTGAGATCTGTATCAGCTAGAGAGTATGTCTTCAAGTAATATTCGACTTCTTTGATGATATCTTCGACTTGAACTTCACGGAGGTTGCTTGTTGATTTCATTATCAGTGAGTCTTCTTGAGTTTCTCTCTAATTTCATTAATAGTGAGCCTTATTGACTTAGACTAATTTATGTTTAAATCTAGATAGAGACCACTGGACACTGAATTTGCCCAACAGACCAATTCGGTGCCCAGTGGTCTTTGACAAGATTTTAACACAAATTAGACTAAGTATAAGAAGACTTGCTGATAAGGAAATCAACGAGCAACCCAATCAAGGTTCAAGTCAGAGATATCGTCAAGGATCTCAAAGATAACTTGAAGATATAGTCTCTAGCTGATGCCGATTTAGCTAATATGTATAAGCACTAGAAGCTGAAGTACAAACGTTCATTAGGGATCGACAATGGCCTGATGAACCTTTCAGCTCTCTATTCCAACAATCAGAGCTTAGCTCAAAATATCTCCTAGATATTTATGTGGGACTTTTCAAGATTGCAAAAGAGTAGGATAAAGTGCATCATTGAGAAAGTCAAAGACAAATACAAGGTGAAAAGACAGTGAATAGTTCAAAACACTGTTTACAAAAGTAAGGTTGTTTTATGTTTCCAAAAATTAAAACATTTAATGCAAAATGTACTTCTACATTAAATTCTTTACGCGTTTCAATAACCCTCACGTGGCATCCTCGTTTGTATTCTATATAAAATAGGAATGTTGGTGGGAGTAAATATCATTTCTTCCACATTAATTATATCATTTGAAAAAACATTTACTCTTGTTTCAACTCGTATCCCTGATCCAATCATAGACCTAAGAGTTCACATGTAAACTTTAGCCTTTGTTTCAGTTTGCTTGTTCAAATAGCTAAATCTATTGGTATTCAATTAAGCATTTATCTGCAAATTAATTTGTAATTCTTTGATTTATTATGTTAAAAATTATACGTTGAAAAGTTAATCTATGTGTTACTCCATATAAACCTTTTTATATTTTGTTTCACAAAATAGTTATAAATTTAAGGAACTATAGTTAAAAATGTCGATTAACCATTACTACATACACAAAAAGATAAACAAACATATAATGGGAAGCCATACACCCAGACCCAGAGATACCATTAGCAAAGCGCAACCGAAATCCATTTGAACAAGATTAATACATAATGCCTAAGAGCATACGGTGTGGTCACGTAAGTAGTGAGTGAAACCTTAAATTTTTTGAGTTAAGGCCGAGTGACCATACCGTCCCTTTGAGTTAAGGGGCACGTTAAGGCTCCAAGTTAAGCTGCTAACGCAACGTTAAGGGCATGTTGAATAAATAAATAAAAATTGCACTTTTTCCCCCTTAACGTCTAGTAACATTTGAATTCAAAAAAAAATAATAATAATAATAATAATTCAAAACACCCATTGGTTCTTAAACGACTAGTTTTGCTTAAAAAACTTTCAAAATACCCCTTAACGGCTAGTTTGAATTAGAATTCAAAATCCTCTATAATACCAACGTTTACAAGTCAGTTTCACACACTTTTCATACACTATTAATTAAAAAAAAAATACACAAACGCCATGGCTTGTCGTCTGCCACATTCCGTCAAAGAAATGCAAGTGTTTATTCAAAAATAATGCGATAAAGAAGATGATGATCGTCAAAAGGCTATTATTGACTTATCAATCCGTTTCAGCTTGCAAAAGCAAAAAAAGAGCGTATGAGAGAAAGATAAGCTAAATGCACAGACATTTCTGCAGAAAGAAAAGCTGTGATTGATCAATTTTTGAACGAGGAAGCCAAGAAAGACGAGGCTATTAGTGACACGTTGTGGGGTTGTGTTACATAGATACAAACCAACATCAGCAACAAAATCAGGTGGAGCTATGAGAACAACAAATAGGTTGGTTCTGTATCACAACAATTGACTCAACTGGGGCTAGGTGCATCAACTTCATCGAATGCACCTACATTTATTGAGCAACAACAATCTCCCCTATTTACGGGTTATGCCGACGAGGAAAATAATCCTTTTGGCTTAACTGCAACACAGTTGTATGACATGAGCATTAGCGAACAGACGCTCAGAGAATTTGAAGCAGAGCAATCAAAGCTTTTTAACAAGAGTGGGAGGAGAAACTCAGAAGAACGAAGAAGAACGTAATGCATTAAGGAATTTCTTGGGTATAGGTCTCCTTCTTATGATTTTGCATGCAGACAGAACTCAGATTAAATTATGTTTATGTATTCGTATGGAGCGTATCATAGTGTATTTTATGTAATGTTTATTTTGTAACGTTTATTTCCGTATTTGAATGAATTTGTAATGTAAAATGTTTAAGATTAAATGTTATGTTATTTATTAAATGAAGTATTAGTTTTAGTTTAGAGGTAGATTTTGAAAGTAGTTGAGTTAAAGTTGAGTTAAAATTGAGTTATGATAAAGAAGTTTTTTTTATTTAAAGTTAAAAAGTTAAAGCTGATGTGACGTTTATATGACACTGAACGAAAGTTTAACTCGTGGTTAGCACATCCTATCAAAGATCTAATGGTAAGTTGCTCACAAAACGAACTTAGCCGATCAAAGATCATAATACGACAAACCCAAGACCAGCAAGCAGATAACAATTTCAAACACCATTTGGATGCTTCGTTCACAACCTTGTAATGCTTTTTCTTCCACTTAAACATAATACATTCTCTTCGTTGTTATGAAAGTGAATTAGAAAGCCATAAAAACTATCTTTATCAATTGTCTAAATAATACTCTAATTAGATAAAATTATGTTTTCTATTAAACGTCTTTGATTAGATCCAATGAATCAGCCGGGTTTTTAGGGTCGTCGTAATAAAGAATGCTTAAAGCCTCAAACCAATTGATATTTATAAAGTCAGTTGCATTAGGATATTTTTGTTAGGGATAATGACAAAAATACCCAATTTTTAAAACCTACTTCACAAAATACCTAATTTTATACTAAAAAACCCAAAATACCCAAAAAAAATCCGCAAATTTTGAGACTTTTGCGAAAAAAATATCGAAAATTTTCGATATTTTTAAGAAATATCGCAAGCCTTTGCGAAATTTCTTTAAAATATCGAAAATTTTTGATATTTTTAAGATATATGAAAACATTTGAGAAATTTTTAAGAAATATAGCAAATTTTTGATATTTCTTTAAAATATCGCAAATTTTTTATATTTCTTAAAAATATCGCAAATTTTTGATATTTCTTAAAAATATCGAAAATTTTCGATATTTTTTTCGCAAGGTTTATAAAGGATAGCTTCTCCTATCAGAAGGGCTCACCATGGTGGCTTTGAAGCGTTTGGATGGAAATTTTGGGCGAGACGGTGAATTTTTTAAAGAGATCATGATGCTTTCTCGATACAGACATGAAAATCTTATCTCTCTCTTAGGCTTTTGTACTGAAAGTGGTGAGATGATACTGGTTTACGAGTATGCGTCTAGGGGAAGTCTTGACAAGCATCTAAGTAGCCCCGATCTCTCTTGGAATCAACGCCTGCGCATATGCATCGGGGCTGCAGGGGGACTAGCTTACCTTCATAATCCCGGTCAGACTCAAAGAGTCTTACACCGTGACATCAAGAGTTCAAATATACTCTTGGATGAAAATTGGAATGCTAAAGTTGCAGACTTAGGCCTGTCCAAAATTGGCCCTGCTAACCCGCAATATGATTTTCTCGTAACCAACCCTGTTGGCAAAATAGGGTATTGGGATCCATTGTACGCGGAAACAGGATTGTTGACAAAAGAATCTGACGTCTATTCCTTCGGTGTGGTGTTGTTCGAAGTTCTTTGTGGAAGACTTTGCATTGAATATTCCGATCACCGGTCTAAACGAACCCCGCTCACTGTTGTTGTGAGAAGAAGCTTTAATGAAAATAAACTAGAAGAAATTATATACGGGGTCGGGGGTATACTGGAGAAAATTTCACCTGACTGTTTAGAAAGGTTCTCAGCAGTCGCGTACCAATGTCTGTCCAGAGAACTTGACACCAATGGCTTTAGTTTTGAAGGAACTTGAAATTGGACTTGAATTACAAGTAAGTATTATCTTCTCCACACTATTATAATTATAACTAAAGCCTAAAGGGAACTTCCAAGTTCCAAGTAGTCAACTTGGATATAGTTCATCTTTTTAGAAGAAAGTTTGAACTTTGAAGGACTGAAAAAAAGAGTCAAAAAGTATATGTTCATATAACAGAGGGTTCAAGTTAGGTCGTGGGTAAAATGAGATTATTGTAGGTGGGTTCATGTTCCTTTTTGGGATTTGTGATACTGTATATACTAGTTATAATACCTCGTGCACGCACGGGGTTTTGACAAAAAAAATATTTTGTATTAATACTGAATATTTTGTATTTAAAAGTAATTACATATAATTATATACTTATGCACGAGTTTTCCATTATATATTAATATCCATTAGAATTTGTTAAAATAAAATTTTGTAAAAATTTCTCTTATATAACTCAAGATTTAACTATATTTAGCAGACATATATGTTGATGTTGCTATTTAAATTTCACTATTGATATTATGTTGTACACAAGATGCGAGTTTAGTAACACATAATTAGCGTCGATGAAATTAAAATATATTCCTTAAAGTTTTAAAAAAATGTTTTTTTACATATCCTTATATAAATAAATAAGAATTACATGATTCGTTGTTATAAGTACAATCACGTATATTTTTTTTTCTTCATATTACAGTAACCCGTACTTACAATTTGATAATTATATTTTCGTTTTCAAAAATTTAGCCGTATTTAATATTCAAATTCATGTCCACATAATCATACTTTTAAAATAAAATAAATGAGTCGTTACTGAACTTATATAGTAAAAGAAATATTTTGATATTTATAATCCTATGCATATTTATATGTTGTAATTTTAAAACAACATATATATTGTATTTTTAATATATAAAGTATAGGGGGTATAAAGTATAAAGGTGAATTTGTTTAATTTCTAAAGTTATTACAGAACATGAAAACTTATAATATTACACTTAACCTTATATAATTTTTAAAAATTCAACCACTAAAGTTTTATTAATTACCTCATATTTTTTTAAGTTTTTGTTTTTACAAATTTATATATTGTTATTTTAAAACAACATACACATTGTATTTTTTAAGATATAAAGTATAAAGGGTATAAAGTATAAGGGGGTATTTGTTTATAATCCAAAGTTATTAAAAAACATGGAGGCTTATAATATTACACTTAACTCTATATAATTTTTAAAAATTCAACAACTAAACTTTTAATAATTACCTCCTCTTTTTTTAAGTTTTTGTTTTCACAAATTTGACACTTATATTTTTATGTGTTTTTTCTATCAACCAAAATTTTTCACCAAATTTATTAAAGTTTGACCAAAATCAATTTAACTTTGACTTTTATTAACCAATCACATCACACGATTTTGTTTACGTGGCGAAATCGAGCTCTTCTATTGGCCCAATTGTATTTTCAATAAGAATGAATTCTCTCCGATGACCAGACACGACCAAATTGCCACAGTCGATGACCAAGTTAAAAAAAAACGATTGAAAGGAAAGTGTGTGTAAATATCGGTTGAAAAAACAACCGGTTTTCGTTTTTGGGTTGCCTCGACTGATCCTCGACCTACACCCCACATTGGTCATTTCAAAGTTATTTTGTCGAGAAAGCTGATGTGGCACCCGGTGACTTGGGTCACGACTGTGTCCAGATTAATGGTTGACCAAAATTAATTTAATTTTGACTTTTATTAACCAATCACATCTCACGAATGTGCTTACGTGTGTGCCCCAATAGGCTCACGTATTTCTAACCGTATAACATGCGTATCCGACTCACATATTCGAACATTCCTACCATAAAATTCCCTATATAGGCACTAAAACACATCTTTGGTACATTAAAATACATTCATGTATTATCTAAATCAGCAACTCAACTTAATTATACATTCATACCTTGAGTAGGCGTAGAAAATCCTTCCACGGCAATCATGTGTTGATACTTAATCCTTTTCTAAAAAACGTACACAAAAAAATTGCATTACACTTTAGTATGTGCGATAATATCATAAAACTGCGAAAACCACTAACATGTTGCATTATAGTGAGGATAACAACAAAGTTAGTCATAACATCAAATAAGAAAACTTCATATTAGAACAAAAGGGGTGTTTGGTATGCTTATTAAATGTGTTTATTGGCTTATTCAATTACCATAACACAATAAGTTTATGATAAAGCTATAAGCTTTTTTGAGAAGCTTAGTAAAAAAACCCCGAATCACAACTAATTCTATCATAGCTTAGTGTGTTTATAGTAAAAACACAAATATTAAGCGTAGAACTTTTCACTAAAACATTAAAAATAAATAAATAAATAAGTAAATAAAAAGATTAAAGTTACTAAAAGTTGGTGTGTATAACAAAAAAGTTAAACCATAAAAAAAGTTACTAAAAACTATCAGCTAGATAAGGCATAAGCCAAAGTTCTGTTGAAGTCTCTTTCGGATTCTATTCAGAAGCAAAAGGAGGTTAACACATAAATCATAAGTATAGAAGAATGGTTGTATCTCACATCCGTGATTACCAACTCAATAACATTATCGCAGTATAGTAACGTAATAACCTGATTAAAAACTATATATTCTTGCTTAATAATTCTCATGTACATAATTTTATTTCTTTACAACGGCCAATTATTAAGTGTTTTTTTTTAATGAAACATCACGTCAATGAATAAAGTTAGGTTATCACCTAAGTAGTTTTTCTTTTATTTTTTTGATTTAGGAGGTGATTGTTATGAAATAAAGATTGTGATGCGTGTATTTTTTTTATAATTTAAGGAAAACACCTTCTAAATTAACCAATATATGACTATCTAACCCATGTGTTTGTTTGTTTTTTTTAATAATTAGCTTTGTAAAACGTTTTTAACTGACAGACATGTTGAGGTTGAGGTTGAGGTTGATGTTGATGTTTAACTTTAACTATTGATATCATGTTGTACAAAATGTGCGAGTTTAGTAGCACATAATGAGCGTTGATGAAGTTAAAATATGCTCCGTAAAGTTTTTAAAATGTTTTTATGGATATCCATATATAAATTTTAAATATTATATCACGAGTCGTTGTTATAAGTAGAATCGCGTATATTTATTTTCATATCACAGTAACGCGTGCTTACCATTTGATATTTATATTCCCGTTACTAATATTATAAAGTATAGGGGGTATAAAGTGTAAAGGGTTATTTGTTTTTTTTCTAAAGTTATTAAAAAACATGGAAACTTGTAATTTTACACTTAGCTCTATATAATTTATTTAAAATTTAACCACTAAAGTTTTATTAATTACTCCATCTTTTTTTAAGTTTATGTTTTCATAAATTTGACACCTATATTTTTATGCATTTTTTTCTTAACCAAATTTCTCCACCAAAATTATTAAGTTTGACCAAAACCAATTTAATTTTGACTTTCTAGTGACCAATCATATTGCTCGATTTTGCCTACGTGGCAAATTCGAGCTCTCCTATTGGTTTAATTTATTTTCAATAAGAAGGGTTTTGCAAAAACACTCCGAAATGATGTAATTCTTTTATTATATAAAAGATATAATAAGGGAGGTTGTGCGCTCCTCCTCCTTTTTTTTTTTTTTTTTTTTTTTTAAGAGTAAACTCCAAAATATATCCCTATGGTTACCTTGTTTCGCACCATACATTCCTCTCGCAAAAGTTTCAACAGATACATCACTTCGTTAGTAAAAGTTAACCTATATACATCTCACAGTTAAAATAAGGACTAGCAAATTATTTCTCCGTTATCTCCTAACGAGATATAAAATATTTACACCGTTAGTCCTCTGGGTTAACGGTATTTGCACCGTTAGTCTTTTTAATGTTTTCGTTCTACTTTTTTACGTTTTTATCTTTTTTTTGCGTTTTCGTCCGTTTTTTACATTTTTGTCCGGTGTTTTGCGTTTTCTTCCGTTTTTATCCGTTTTTTTACGTTTTCGTCCGTTTTTTTACGTTTTCATCCGTTTATTTAGGTTTTTGTCCATTTTTTACTTTTTCGTCCTTTTTTTATGATATCGTTTGTTTTTTTTACGTTTTCTTCTGTTTTTATGTTTTCGTCTGTTTTTTTTATGTTTTCGCCAGTTTTTTTTACGTTTTCGTCTGTTTTTTTACGTTTTCATCTACTTTTTACGTTTTTATCCGTTTTTTACGTTTTCGTCTGTTTTTTTTACGTTTTCGTCCGTTTTTTTACTGTTTTGTCTGTTTTTTACGTTTTTTTATGTTTTCGCTTGTTTTTTTACGTTTTCGTCCATTTTTTTATATTTTCATCTACTTTTTTGCGTTTGCGTCCATTTTTTTTACGTTTTCGTTCAATTTTTTACATTTTCGTCTATCTTCTTACGTTTTTCGTCCGTTTTTTTATGTTTTCGTCTGTTTTTTTACGTTTTCGTCTTTTTTTTCACTTTGTTATGTGTTTTCATACTATTTTATTCGTATTCGTCGTCGAATAAAGGTGAATGAAAACAGATAAAAAAGTGAAAACAGACGAAAACGTAAAAAAACAGACGAAAACATAAAAAAACGAACGAAAAACGTAAAAAGATAGACGAAAATGTAAAAAAATGGACGAAAACGTAAAAAAAACGTAAAGAAAACGGACGAAAACGTAAAAAAACAGAAAAAAACCGTAAAAAACGGACGAAAACGTAAACAAACGGATGAAAATGTAAAAAACGGACAAAAACGTAAGAAAGAGGGGGCAAAAACGTAAATAAACGGACGAAAATGTAAAAAAACGGACAAAAACGTAAAAAGGTAGACGAAAGTGTAAAAAAACAGACGAAAACGTAAAAAAAACAGGAGAAAACGTAAAAAAACGGACGAAAACATTAAAAAGGACTAACGGTGCAAATACCGTTAACCCAGAGACCTAACGGTGTCAATATTTTATATCTCGTTAGGAGATAACGGAGAAATAATTTGCACCGTTAGTCCTTATTTTAACTGAGGGATGTATATAGGTTAACTTTTACTAACGGAGTGATGTATTTGTTGAAACTTTTGCGAGAGGGATGTATGGTGCGAAACAGGGTAAACCACAGGGATGTATTTTGGAGTTTACTCTTTTTTTTATTTACACACTCAAGATACGAGTATTTAAAGCTGAATATAAACACAGTACAGCTATTTGATGCAACGATTGAATCAAATGTATAAGTGTGCAAATAAATTCTCATATAATAACGTAAATAAATGTCGTTAAGAAGAAGAAAAAAAGTACACAGGTGAAAGACAAACCAAACACGATAACCATATGTGTAATTTACTCTTCTTTAATTAAATCGGAAACTACACACTAGGTCCTTCATGTATTCCTTTTTTCACTATTGATCCCACAAAACTGTTTTAAGTATCAACTTGGATATCTGACTCTTGTTTTAACAACTTTCTTTGACTTACAACTAATATTACATGTCACATAGTGTACTATAGATACAATTATGAACCATAAAATAATGTTCATAAGCTTTAATAGTGTTTTAATCTGTTAAAAAAGTTTTAATGTACACAGCTAAAATATTTTACTTACCAAATGAGCCCCATCTTAATTTTTATAATCAATATTTAGTCTTTTAAATCCTTTTGCGATCTAATTTTGGCCCATGTGATTATTTTAAACAAACTGATGGCCCAGTAACCCCCAACCAGCTTAATTTCTAAAATATTTAATTTCTTTGTATAATGAAAAACTAAAATTGTTTTTCAAAATATTTAGGATGTGTGTAGTTGCGGGAAAATACTTTTATTTTCCATAAAATATTTTGTGGAAAACAAAGAAAATATAAATTACGTTCAACTCAGCGTTTTTCAACAAAATGTTTTGTAAAACACAAATTCTTCTATTTTATAACTTAACAAGGAAAATTACAAAATAAATTTTAGTTGTTTTCCTTTGGGTATGTTTGGCACGGAGCGGTGTGAAGCTTTTTGGAGCGATGAGCGGTGAGCAATGAGCATTTTGATTTTTACTAGTCATTTGGCAAATGAGCAGTGAGGTTTCCTATTTTTTATGAATGCTCAATTTTCCAATGCTTCTTTAAGAAGCTGTGAGCGATGAGCAGTGAGCTGCACAGCTACTGCTCACAGCTTACAGCTACTTTTGCCAAACACACCCTTTGTAACCCACAACTCTCCCTCCCCTTCTTTGAGATAGAAAATACAAGCATCAACTAAACACGTGTTTTATATTTTTAAAGTGTTTTGTGGAGATAAATGTCCCTCTCAATTTTTATCAAAACTAAAGATAGAAAACAATAGAATTTTTTCTTCAATTAAACGCACTCTGAAGTAAAACTTTCCACCTTCAAATAATTTTCTTTTTTTCTTCTTTTTTTTTTCAAAAGTAAAGTAGTTTCTCATAGGTTAATTTTGGCACATATCATCAGGCATGTGGCCTAGTGGTCAAAAGCTTAGGTTGTTAAGCGAGCCATAAGTGAGAGTAGTACCGGGTGGGTGACCTACCGGGAAGTCCTCACTTGTGGTCCACATGCTCTGTTGATATTTAGGCAATGAAGAGGAGAGCCTGTATGCCACCAGTTGCGCAGGTTCGAATCCAAGCCGGCCCCGATTTTAATCCGGCCGTTACTCCAGCGATTTATAATCGTGTGGAGGCGGTACGGTTTCCGGGCGGACGCCGCTAATAATCCCCACTGCACCAGCGTGGACCCGGTTAAGACAACATAGTCTGGGTATGTGGTGGATGAAGGCCTACTGTGTGTACCGCATGGTAGGTGGGACTCTCGCCCAAAAAATGAAAGTCACCGTCCAAAAAAAAGGTAAATTTTGGCACATATATTACTAATATTGTAGTTATATGCTAAAAGATTAAAAGTTTACTAAAATGAAACAAAAAGTTATCTTGTTAGTAAAAGAAAACAAAAGAGTACTCTGTAACTCTGTATAATATAAACTATTTTCGTTCCACTGTTTTCAAATATATATTTTTTAAACATTTGTTTTTGGAATTGAAAATTGAAGCATATTATAATTGTGGCATGGATAATCGTAAGTGTTAAAGAATCATTTGATATAAGTGTGTGCAAAGTTACTTTTTAAAGCTTTAATGCTTTAGCTTGGTCTAATGTCTGTTAATATTGTTGGTTTCATGGCATTTTTGCAAGTACTCTGATAGCTTAAAGTAAAGAGGCAATTCTCGAAAGGGACAAGTAGCTTGGTGAGGTATTTTTTTTTTAATGGGATTTTTTTTTTTCTTCAAACTAGACATGAGCTACTTTGGAATTTGGGCTACCAAAGTTAAAATTATGACATGTGTCCTCTTACAAAAGTACATCAAGTATAGTATCACCAAATCATACTCACAACAAAAAACACACTTGTACTCGATGTACGTTGTAAGTGGACACGTGTCATGATTTTAGCTATGATAGTCAGACTAAAAGTAGCTCATGTTTAAATTGAGGGGGAAAAAAAAGATTTTTGTCTAAAAAAACACCCCTGTCAGGCTATTTGTCCCTTTAGAGAATCGCCTCTAAAGTAATACTTACAAAAATATTTCAGTCAAAGTATGACAAAATGTGATCATTAAATAAACTATACGAGTACTCATGCATAACAATGAGATTTTATAACGGCAAACAGCCTTAGTGAAAAAAAAATTATGGGTTATAAATGAAAGATAATAAAAGTTTAAGGATTTGGGTATTAAACATAATATTTTGAAGCCCGGTTCAACCCGGGTGGTTCAACCGGTTGAACCGTTTCGATCGAAAAACGGGTCAACCCGACGGGTTGGTCGAAAAAACGGTCAAATTAAACCGGGTCATCCAGTTAGGTTTGAAGCGTGCCGGGTCAACCCAAGTTTCGATGTGTGTTAATAGTTTCCTGTGTGAATATAGTGTGTTTGAAATAAGTTTCTTGTCCATCAATGTGATAGGTGTTTCCAATATACTTTTCTGAATTACTTTGAACTTAAATGTATTGTTGAACTTTCCTGTGTGATACTTTGAATACATTCAAAATGCATGACTTAAGTTCAAATGTATATAGTTTAGATTAATACTTTCAATACTTTTCAAATACATGACTTATTTTAAATGCATGGCTAAAAGCTAGACCATTTTCAATATTTTAATATTTTACATTGACAATTTTTATTTTATATGTAGTATAGATTAAATTTAATCACCATAGATTTGTATTTAACTTTTCTTAACTTTATAAGCAAGAAACAAAAAATTTAAGCAGCTGATGCGAAGCGCGGCATTTACCATTTTCTCCTCTAATGCAAATTTACGATTATGTCCTCACAGTTATGTTAACCCAATCCTATCAGCTATGGGAGTTGATACTTTCACCATATTTTTTTAATGCAAATACCATTTTACACAAGTTATAAAACTCACAATATAACACTGTAATTCACAATTATGGTATTTGCATCAAAAAATATGATGATAGTATCAACTCCCTTCAGCTATATCTTTCCCCCAACACCCACCACTTACCTACGTTTCACTATGACGACTTGTCATTTCTCCTCTAATGGCATTACAAGTAACATTACAATCGAGCAACATTTTACTAGTATTGATTTATTTGATTATTATTATTATTTAACTTTTTTTGCAATGTAAACATTCCTATACTTCAGTCTTCACGCTTTAAGTCAATAAGTCACCATGATCAATTATTGCTAATGTCTTAGCAAAAAAATGACCAACCATTACCGATCAAGCAAACATTCAATAACTCTTATATCCACTACTTTTTAAATTTTGAATCAACAAAAGGTTTATTAAATTGCGACACAAATAGCACAATATCAATATAACATTATTTTTTGCACCAATTTATATATATAATTCATAATTATCAATTAGTAACAAAAAAATATCAAATATTTAACTTACCGCATTCACAAACTATTTAACAAATTTACCATTAAAAATTAGCGAAAAATACATATCGCTGCAACGCGCGTCCTAAGTAACACTCAGAGTACATTCAACATATAAATATTTATAAAAAACGTAATATCTTATCTCTTTCATATTCTTATACTTACAGATGGAAAAATTAAAAGCTTAATTTTAAATATATTTATATCACAAGTTTTTGTTTCTCTCTAAATCTTATGTTAAAAGTAAGTAATATAGCTATAAAAATATATCTATTTTAAACTATTTATGTGAGTAAGTAATTATAAACTAGTATCATGTATGTAAGAGTGCTCGGTATGGTAACTTGGGTATCCAAGTTAACGCTTAACGCCGCAGCGTTAAGGGGCGTTATCCACACCATCAGCGGTGTTAAAGTCGCGTTAACGAGGCAGTGTTAGTGCCTTAACGTTGCGTTAAGGTGGGAGAAGTAAAAAAATAATATAAAAAAAAAATTCACAATCGCCCCCCCCAAACGGCTATTATAGCCGTTGGGATTTAAAAAATTCATGAATCTTCTTGGTGGGTGGAATACCTCAAACCTGGGTTCATCTTCAAACCTGAACGCGGGTTCATCATCACCCAACATCTCTTTTCCTAACCTACTAGGCTTGTCAAGCCAAGATCTTTACCTACAACATCAACGATTTCTGTTCTGGGAACAAAGTCAACAAAACACACTAAACACCAATTTTCAAAATCTACAATTCTCACAACATTCACAAACTGAAACACATAAGGTTCTCGAAACACCCACGTCTCCTCCAAATCCCAAAAGTCGTGGTAAACGAAAGTCCAAAAAAGCCAAGAACCCGAACCAATCGATGAGGATGAAGAAAATCTCAACTACGTCCCTAGACGTTGGCAACCAAAAGAGAAAGAATTACTTGTCAAGTGTTATGTAGCCGCTACGGAGGATCCGCTTGTCGGGCGTGCACAAGGATATGATACGTTTTGGCATCGGGTCAAAAATGAGTTCAATAGACTCAATTTTCAACGACGCAACAAGGATATGATAACAAGCAACTGGAAAACGTTGAACCGTGATTGCTCAAAGTTCAACTGGTATTTCAAACGTGCGCAACGGGAACATAGAAGTGGGGAAAGTGAGATAGATGTCCTCAAACGGGCGAAACAAATGTATCGTGACGAGCACAAATCCGCGTCGTTTGCTCTCGAGGAGGCTTGGGAGGTTTTGCGCAGTCATAAGAAATGGGACGCTTCGAATTCGGTTGATTTAACCGGCGATGTCCCAAGCCAAACAAACGAGGCTTTGTTTGGTCATGATGAACAACCACGCCCCATGGAAAAAAACGTGCTTCCTAGAAAGCTAGATCCGAGAGCACGGCAAGTACTGGGGGAGCGAGCATCGGAGGAACGAGCTCGTCAAGCCAATTCACCGAGACTATGACAACCGAGTATCGTATGAAACGGGAAACCGCCCAAGCGGCGTATCGGGCGGCCCAAGTAAAAGATGAAACGATAACAAGGTTGGAAGAGGTGAAATTTTTGATGATTGACACTGAAGGCAAAGATCCAAACGTTGTGGCTTGGATCAATGAAGAAAAAGACCGAATCATCAAAAAATATAACTTGCAACCTCGTCACTAGATTATATTTTCGTCATTTCCTTTATGTTGTAGTTTACTTTGCAGTGTTTCATTTTTTTTCCGTTGTAAACTTTTTTTTTTTTTTTTTTTTTTTAATTTCTTGTTGTAATATGTTTACGAATTAATGATATGTTTTTTTTAATAAATGAAATGTTTTTTTTTTTTTTTAATTTAGGGGTTGAATTTGAAAATATTTGAGTTAAGGTTTAACTTTGGTAAATTATGATAATGGGTGTTTTTTTGTTGAGTTAAAGTGAAATGTTAAAGTTGATGTGTCGCTGACGTGACAAATGTTAAATCTTAACCTTAAGTTACACCATACCTAGTGCTCTAAGTGAAGATGTATAACTAATTCAATCAATCTCTTCCATCAACTCACTCTCTCTCCTAAAGCCTTTCGGGACTATAATCCCGCACAGCCAAAAAAAAGTCTTTATCATGCAGGTTTCCACTATGGTGGGTGAGGCAAAAGAGTTTTCCCGACTTTCCTTCGATCCTTCTTTTCCTGCTTGTGCAGGCTCCCCGCTAAAGGAATGTCGAACCAATCAGGCCCATCACATCAAATCATCGGTGACCGAGCATGGGGACTGTAGAATGGTTTGTGTTTTTTTGCCTAAAGATCCCAAACCGGGACATACATATAGATCCCAAAACCCTACAAAGACATGGGCTTGGGTACAAACATAAACATGGGCCTAATGTAAATACATAATACTAACACACCCCCGCAGTTTGAGCGGGAGGACACTGAACACTCAAACTGGAGCGAAATTCTTCAAATAAAGCAGAGGGCAATCCCTTTGTGAATATGTCCGCAAACTGATAGCGAGAAGGAACATGAAGAACCCTGACTTGACCAGTAGCCACTAAATCTCGAACAAAATGAATGTCAATCTCGATGTGTTTGGTTCGTTCATGCTAAACCGGATTCGAGGACATATAGACAGCACTGACATTATCACAGTATACAGGAGGAAAGCACAATGTTGGACACACCACTAACATGTACTGTGCACTTATCCATCCTATACTGCACGCGCAACAAAAACCATAAACTGCCAAAACTGCCAAACTCACTGATAACCCACTGTAATTTTTACTTAAAACCTTCAATGCCAATAACCAAACTGACGGCACACTGAGAAGTGATAACCCTTCTTAAATTCAGTAATTTAGGGGGATACTTTCACAAAGTTCGATAACATGTTTGTATATTAACCCTTCTTAAATTTCACAAGACCCGTGTTATAACCCGAATAGAAGCAAAATTTAGTCGATGAATAATTCTTGTATGACTCTTATCGTAATACATAGCCTTAATTCCTTAAATGACTTGCCCTTCTGCCTCTTCTCATCCTCTACTTGTTTTTGCTTTTTCAGATAGGCAAATTGTATTCAGAGTTTATTCACCTACACATCCCACTTCCCGTGATAGTGACCACCACTAGCAACTTTGCTGCTGAAAATGTCATTAAGGTTGATAGCTTTGGAAAGCATTACAAAGGACAAATGTTGCGATCCGGACGATTGACTGATATTGTTGCACGGAGGTTAGATTGTATATATGGGCAAGAAGTAAAATTCTTTGGAGCAATTTCCGTACATTCTAGTCTCCAGCATAAAAATATCATCTCTTTTATTGGGTTTTGAAATGAGAATGGTGAGAAGATTCTCATTTACGAGCATGCAGCCCACGGGAGTCTTGACCGACATCTAGCTGATCATGCAACTTTAACATGGTTCCGAAGGCTGCAAATATGTATAGGTGTTGCGCGTGCACTGAGTCACATCCATTATGATGTCATACACTGTGACATCAACAGCTCTAAAATATTTTTAGACAAAGATTGGGAAGCCAAGTTATCTGGTTTCGAACTTTCCACCAAATATCCTGAATCCTGGAAGCATCGCCTTCTCTTTTCTCACCATTTTGACAATTCAGGCAACATAGATCCGGTGTATATAAAAAATGCCACTGTGACTCCCAAATATGATGTTTACTCGTTCGGGGTTGTCTTGTTTGAATTCCTTTGTGGTAGAAAAGCAACGATTGGAGACAGTGGTGTAGATCAATCTCTAGCTGATATGGCCAAACGTCATTTTGAAGAGAAAAAACTGAATGAGATCATTGTTGAGGGTCTAAGAAAACAAATGGACCCAGAATCATTGACCATCTTTTCAAATACAGCATATAACTGTTTGCAGGAACGTGCACAGCGTCCAACTATGGATATAGTTGTTAGAGACCTGGAAGAAGCATTGGAACACCAATGGAAGCGTGACAATATCGTAAGACCTTATTCTTTTTCCCTGCCTTTTTCCTAAAAATTAGTTATTTGGTTTAACACTTCATTTTCCATTGTGGTAATTGTGTTAAAGGAACAGTCAGCAGCTGCAGATAAGGATTTATCATCCAACCGCTTGAAGGTAAATAGCTCTTTTAGTTTGAGATGATTATGGGTAAATAAAATTGATCTTTATCTTTAACACAAGGACATTTGACGTAACTTTTTTTTTTTAGTTGTGATTTTATTATCTGTGGAATTTGAACTTGCTCTCACTTTCACAAGTATGTGTGGTTCATATATGCTTCTTTGGTTCTCACTCACGATGGATGAAATTGAACTACTCTACTTATTTGAAACAACAAATATATGCTATTTACAAATTACAAAATTATTTCATGTACCAAAGAAGTTCTATATTCTAAACTATTTGATTTATGACTCTAGAATAATTAACACTATATGAATAGTTACAGGTGTTTGTTGCAACATTATTACAATGTGGCAGTAAATATAGAATCTTGAAATAAATGTTAGTTTCAACTTATGATCAATTTTAAAGTATAAAAGGTACTAATTTCAGTATTATACTACTTGGAAATCAACTTGAACAAATTAACTGTTATTTTCGGTTGCCTTTAGTTTTATTATCATCCATAACATGTATAAGCTAAAAAGACTGTCCTCATTTAATCTAATCTTTTGTAGAGCGAAAACTTGGAATGCTTGAGGATTCGTTTCAGAGATATAAAGTTGGCGACTGATAGTTTTAACAAAAACTATTGTATTGGGTCAGGGGGATACGGTATGGTGTACAAAGCAGATCTTGACCACTTAGATATAGAAAGGTTTTCGTCAGCAATGGAAGGGAAGAATAAGAACGAACTTCCTAAAAGACGCAGCACAGTAGCTATAAAACAAATCCTCAACAGACAAGATGAGCAAGGTAAAGAAGGGTTTTTGGCTGAAATCGAATTGCTTACTAGCTGTAAGCATCAAAACATAGTCTCACTTCTTGGATTTTCTAGCGAAGACCGTGAGATGATTCTGGTTTATGAGTTCCTTGTTAATGGAAGCCTTGATGAATATTTGGAAAGCACTGAAAAAAAGATCAATCTTACATGGAATCAACGATTGCAAATCTGTCTTAATATTGCAGAAGGATTGAAGTATCTTCACACCAGCATGCAGGGAAAACCAAGGATAATATATAGAGACATAAAAAGTGCAAATGTTTTGTTGGATGAGAAATGGAATGCAAAAATTGCGGACTTTGGTCTCTCCAAATTCCACCCTGCAAATCAGCTGGCAAGCACAATCCAAACAAAGTTTATTGCAGGGACAGAGGTATACACGGATCCAGAATATCTTACCACACGCAAGTATAAAAAAGAATCAGATATCTACTCTTTTGGAGTAGTTCTGTTTGAGATCCTATCTGGGACATTGGCCTATGATTCAGTTTACATTGCTGAAAATAACAAGGGACTTGCACCCATTGCCCGGCGACGCTTCAGCGAAGGAACGCTAAAGGAATTGATAGATCCTACGATGATGGTGGAAGATAATGAACTGAGGTTTACTCTTAACAGAGGTCCTAATCAAGATTCTTTCAACGCATTTACAAAAATTGCTTATCAATGCTTGGCCGAAACTCAAGCCAAGCGCCCCTCAATGGAAGTCGTTATCAAAGAACTATGTAACGCACAAAGCTTTCAAGTAAGTCCATATATTAACACAATTCTAAACTTTTTTATTCTTCAAGTTTAGGATTTCAGTTTTGCAAAATGTAGTATTTATAATCATGTTAGTTCAGAATAAATAAAGCAAAAAACTTTATTTTTATGTGTACGATAGCACTCAAAATAGTATTTCAAGACATTTAATAAAGATCACTCTACATGTCTTGATGAACTATGTTTGTGCTTGGTGACTGTTAATATATATTTGTTTCGAAATGGTTTCGGTTTCATATTTTTTAAAAGATATCTTATTTCTATTACCAATTAACTCAAACAAAAGATCTATTTTTTGGGCGAGGCTACAAATTACTTTGAATCTAAGATATCTTATTTCTATTATACTACAAATGACTTTGAATCAAGTATAAAGGACACAATTTCTTTTCAGTTTCATTATTATCATTACTAGCATTTATTGGCTACGCCATTCTCCTTTTATAACACATACTTTGGCAGGGGGAAACAATGGTACTCTATAAGGTTCGACTCATCGATATAGTTCAGGCTACCGAGGCTTTTAAAGAAACATATCGTATTGGGTTTGACGCACATGGTATGGTGTACAAAGCAGAACTTGATCAATTTGAAAGCGAAAGTTCATCTTCAATAGAAGAGAAAAATAGACGTGAAGAGGCCAAGAAACGCATAACTGTAGCAATAAATCGCATCTCCTGTAGAGAAGATGAGCTAGGAGAACAAGGGTTCTTTGAAGAACTTGAAATGTGTATTAGTTATAAGCATCCCAATATAGCCTCTCTCCTTGGATTTTGTGACGAAGGTCGTGAGATGATCTTTGTATACGAGCATGCTTGCAACGGAAGTCTTGATGAATATTTGGGAAGCAATGATGACAAGACTGTGCTTACGTGGGCGCAACGTCTACACAAGTGCATTGAGATTGCATGTGGACTCAATCACCTTCACACCAAGATGGGCAACAAACAAAGTATAATACACAGTGACATAAGGAGTGCAAATATTCTCTTTGGCAAGAATTTTGAAGCAAAGATTGCTTATTTTGGGCACTCCAATTTACACCCTGCAAATCAAGAGGCAAACACAAAAGTGTATTTGGATCCTGAATATGAAAGGACAGGTAAGTTGGGAACAAAATCAGATCTCTGTGGGAAGTTAGCCTATGATCTAATTTACAACGGAAGTGACAAAGGGCTTGCACCCATTGCACATCAATGCTGCAATGATGGAACGATAAAGGAAATGATAGATCCTAAGCTGCTAGTAGAAACTGATGAAGATGGTTCGACTGCAAACAAAGGACCAAATCAAGATTCATTGGACACATTCCTGAAAGTAGCGTGCCAATGTTTAGGAGAAACTCAAACCGAGCGTCCAACAATGAAAACCGTCATCACAGAACTTCAGAAAGCATTAAATTTTCAAGTAAGTCAATATTTTCACATTATCCATTGAATTTTCTAATTTTTCAAAGTCTTGATTTGTGTAAGATTTGTGTCCATGTGATATTGGAATGCATTATGCACTACCTAGAACGCTATTCGCTGTATAAAAAAAGTATATTAAGTGATAGCACATACCTTAAACTATTGAGTTTATAAATTACTCGTAATTAATTATTGACATAGTTCAACTAAAATATTCAGATATTAGCGAAATAATCAAACAGATTAAGTAAGCTTAATTTTGGTTTGAATTGTAGCAAGCATTATTTTGTGAGCAAGATGTATTAAAAGATCAAGAATTTATGTTCTCGATTTATGAAGAATTCTTTAACAAAACTATTTTAGACAATCAAAACACAACACAAACGAGATCATACAACCATCTTCCGCACTTTATTCTTTGTAATTGCATATACACTGCATAACCAGAGGTATGTTTTAAGTTCAAAACAAATACAACTTGAAAAAGAATGAAGAAAACTGAAAAAGAGAGAAAGTGAGATTATATAGCCGGCCTCTTTATCTTTGTCACCCTTGACACTTTTGCCCCCTGAACAAATAAAAACTTTGCAAAGACAGGAAAAATGTTAGATATAACAAAAATATAAAGGAAAACTACTAACCTGTTTTAACTTGATGTTTCCAACAATGCATAACCAGATGTATGTTTTTAAGTTATACCAGTAATTAAAGAGAGTCGTAGCATGCATAGGTAAATATATCATAAATAAGAGCTTATTTTATAAGCAAAAAGTTCTTCATCAATTTGGTCACCAACTTAATACAAATTGATCACCAACTTAATACAAATTTGGATATCATCGGTAGTTTTTCCAATCACTAATAATGTGTTGTATTATTCAAAAACAACTTGCATTGTATATGAAGATAAGTAAAGGTGACAATGAAGAAAGAGTACTAAATGTGGTACACTTGTACACTTGCATGTAAAAATGAAGTGTAACAAATTAATAGATCTCTACACTTATGTGTAAACAAGTTTTATGCTCGTACAAACATATAAATGCTTACAATTCTTTCTAAATTAATAAGTGCAAAAAATATAAGCTGATAAAGATAGCTTAATGTTAAATAAAACTTTCAAATATTTTGATTTATGGAAATTTGATTGGAAATCCCATGTGTCACAGGAAAGCCTCATGAGAGACCTCCAAATTTCGCTCGAAAATATCAAAATGGCCACACAAGAATTTAGTCAAAAGAATTGTGTTGGAAGTGGTAGAGATTGGAAGGTATACAAAGGAGAACTCTCACATGCTAAAGCTAATGCTAATGCTAATGCTGCTACTGGACGTACCACCATTGTTGCAAAGCAGTGGATACGGAAGTATGGTCAAGAAAAGAATCAATTTCTGACAGAACTTGATATTCTTTTTAATCACAAGCATGAAGATATTATAAGTCTTGCAGGCTATTGTGATGAACAGGGTGAAAGAATTATTGTTTACAAGCATGCTTGGAATGGTAGTCTTGATGAACATCTGAAAAATGTGAGTCTGACATGGATTAAACGGCTACAGATATGCATCGATATTGCATGTGGATTAGAATTCCTTCACGGAGGTGGTGTAACACAAAAGAAGCTGGTGCATGGGAACATCAAAAGTGCCAACATTCTACTAACTAATGACTGGAAGGCCAAAATTTCTAATTTTGAATTCTCGTCCTTAGATTCTTTACGTCAGCACATGGATCATGTCAGCGATAATGCTTATGGTACATTTGCCTACCGTGATCCAGAGTACCCCAAATCAGGTTACTTAACAGATAAATCAGATCTATATTCATTTGGTGTTATTTTACTGGAGATTTTGTGTGGGAGACTGGCGTGTGGAGAGGGATGTGAGGATTATTCTCAATCCTTAGGTCCTTTGGCTAAAAGACACTTTGAAGAAGGAAACCTTGATGACATGGTCTTTGAGGGTATAAAGCAACAGATTGTGCCACAGTCATTTTCCACATTTGAAAAAGTAGCCTATGAGTGCTTATGTGATGATAGCAATCAGCGGCCAGAGGCAAGTGGGGTGGTAATTCAACTTAAGGAGGCATTAAAATACCAAGTAAGTGTTTCTCATACAGTCGATACATATGTACCAGTATACCACGAGTAATATGTAATTATTATTTAAACAAACAATAAATTAAACAAAATTTTGTTAAAACATCAAGTCGTTTTCATCAAAAATACATTTAGGTGAAATATGGTTTCTTCAAAAGACAAAAAGCACAATAGTTTCTAAGTTACTTCGACCATTTTTTTAAATAATAGCCGTTTTGCTGGATATTTTGATATTGATGTAAACAGTTTTATTAGATCTTATGTTTTAATTGTTTAATTGATATACAGGAGGATAAAGAAATCTGGGAAACCAAGCTGCCTTGGAACTACAAAGAAATAATAGATATGTCAGAAACCCCCGGGATCTACTCTATCAAAAAGAAAAAGGATCTCTACAGGATGCTTTCTGATGGCATGTTCCTTCAAGGAAAAAAAGTGGTAATTAACTCGTTGGCCTATATCAGTTGCTTTGTGCATTTTGCAAGGTTTATTAAATCCATATAGCATTTAAGTTGTTTAATATATGTCATTTCGTTCAGTTACCCCATGTGACTGATTTTTTAGCTACAAACTACATACTCACAATCACTTCCCACATCGTAACCGAATTGAAACTTGAACTTGAACAGACACTTGGTCTGTTGCACAGATGCACCTTAAGTTTGATATATGTTTGAAAACAAAGAACGGTCTCTTGATCTCGCGTATCACCTACTTATTTGATTAAACCCTTAAACTCATGGACTGTCACACAAAATAGATTTGAGGCCCACAATGAAAACATAGTCTATGCTCTTGCAAAAACATGTGTTGGTCATACTCACCTACAAAGCATCCCCAAAGTCATACTTCAAAACTTCCTGCATGCATTTACAGATAATAGAGTTTGAACTTGATTTGTTATGTTATGCTTAACAGTGGTATTCACTAAGCAAGATTGGGAAAGGCAATGCAATGGTATCCGCAACAGAGTTTTCATATGAAAATCGAATGTCACATAAGTGGAGATGTATTAAAAGATCAAGGTTCCTCCTCTCTATCTCTCTCAAAAAAATTTAATTCCCACTGAAATTATGTTGCAAAGTTAATCTTATATACATTTGTAAAAGTAAGTGATGTGGTTTGGATGGCAAATTACTCTTCAAAGTGACATATAATCTAGACCAAACTCCTCTTGTGCAGGTTTCACAGAGTGGCAAAGATGATAGATATGACAAATTTAAAGATCCAAATCAAGATAAAAACTGATATTTTATCTATGGATACAGTTTATGGGGTTCATTTGGTCTTCAAGTTTTGTGATCCAATAAAAGTTTCTAGTAACCTGATGTATGTGAACCTAAAGTACAAAAGGGGAAGTAAAACATCACACGCATATTTCGCAAAACATAGAGATGATGACGGGTGGATGATGATCGAAATGTTCCGGTTCTTGAATCAGAAGGAAGTTACTGTTTGTGAGGTTTCACTAGAGAGCTTTTCACGATACTATTGTGGAAGCGGTGCCATCTATATTCAAGGCGTTGAGTTTCAAGCCATTGAAAATGCACGTTTGAATATATACACTGGTTCTTTTGTTTGTAATTTAGAAAGTGTTGGTTGCATGGTTACCTTTCTTCATGTTCTACATTACAAGGTTTAATTTAACACGATCTTAAAATTTGATTGCAGATGAAACATGAAGAAATCAAGATATTAAAGGGAACTCAACAAGTTCCAGAATCAGATGCGAACAAGGATCAGATGCATCAAATGCCTCAAATGCCAAAAGACATCGAAGATACTTTTAAGGGATCTGAACTTAATAACGATGGAAATATGGTTTGTTTCTTATATCTAACAAATTTTATGTCTACGAATAGAAATATATTTGGTATCAAGTTCTCTCAATCCTTTGATGAACAGATTTTCTTGCAAAGTGAAGTGAACGGAAAGAAACATCTTATGATTTCTGCAATGGAGGTTTTGTTCAACTCTCCTAAGATGACATCTTTTCATTTGAAAACCTCAGTTGAGTCAAGGTTTGTTCTATTTATGATTTTCTAGTTATTTTATGGCTTTTGATTTGAGCAAGTTTCATAATTCATCAGTACTCCTCTCTTTATAACTGTTGATCAGTCCATTCACCATTATGGCATGCAGTAAAATTATGTTGGTTTATTAAGCCTTCAATCTTATTGTTATTGGTGACACTGTGATAGTAAGATGTTTTCTAATTTTTGTTAGGCTAGGGCTTGTGTTTTTATGTTGTTGGTGTTGTCTTGGTGGAAGATATTACTTTACATTGTCTAGCTTCAAGTCATGGCCGGGTTGTCAAATGTGTTTTGAGTTGTTATGTCTTAAAAAGGATTTTACTTTGTGTTTAGAAAGTATGTAATCACATGATACGTATATATGCAGATTTCAAAATGGGATGGAGCTTCTAGCGCAACAAGTATTTAGAATCAAGTACAAGATTGAAAGTGAAAAGTTGTCACCGTTTACAGAATATGCGTGTTACCTTGTGTTCAAGCTTTCAGAAAAATGTCGTGATCTGCATTGCCCTGTGAAAGTACGGGATCTTCCCCAGCCCCATTCAACCAACATGATGGTAACTCAGTTCCAAATCAGAGGGCAGATGGATGGATGGAGGTTATGGTGTGGAAGTTCAACTCAAAGTATAAGCTTTCAAATAATCTTATTCCTATGAATTTGAAGCTGATAGCTTATGAGGGAACCATGTCAGGTCTTACTATATGTGGCTTGGATTTTCGGCCAACGTAGAGTATCAATTTGATTAAACATAGTTTTGCTTGCGTATAAGTGATGTATTTTAGATAATTAAAACACAAATATTAACTTCGTTTGAGAAATTGTACCAACTGTGTTTGTTCATGCATTATTTCAAATGGTTATACTTCATATAAGGGCTCCCCTTGGTCGCTTTAAATACAACAACAACAATGTAGCCGGAGCGGGGTATAGGGAGGTGGAATATAGACAGATCATACCCTTACTGTAGGATAAACCCAAAAGTAAGGATACTGTTTCCAGGGAGACCTTCGGCAATTGTAAGCGTGCAGGTGTGTGCTCGTGCATGTGTGAATCTATGCAAAAAACAAGGATAAGGAATCTATGACGACATAAGAAAAAAAACAATCATACAAGCATACAAAGCAATAAACAAAAACCATCATAAAATCTTAAAGAATAAGGACATAAAGACGTAAAAGCATATGCCGCATGAGAACACATAATGTAGAATATAGAAAGCGCATAAGAGGCAAAGGGGACATAAGGATGAACATTAGAGCATAAAAGCAAAAACACATAAATACAAACGGGCAACGACACCAAAGGGATAAATGCTAGCAAAGAAAAGGGTCTTAAAGAAAAATATAATTTCAAGACCTAAGAGAGCAATGAAGTTGTAAGTTGGGCAACACTACGTGGATCTATACCTAAGGACAAAGCAAAAAGAATATGTGAGGCTACTAATCACCTAAAAATCCTAAAGTGAAACTAGATATGGAACTCTATGCCTAAAAACACAAGTGGCAATACTACTGAGAGTCTCCTAAAAGTCTAAACGCAAAAACTATCTCAAAACCTTAAATAGCCTAGCTGTTCTACCCACCAATTCTAATCCTATCTCTTCAGCCCAATCCTATCACATGTCATGTCCTCAGATAAGCTCCTTCATGTCCTGCTTAAGTCTATCCTCCCACCTAAGTTTTGGTCTACCCCTTCTCCTCAAGCCATCAACTATCATAGCTTCAACTCTCCTAATAGGCATTGTGTGTGGTCTCTCCCTGACATGTCCAAACCATCTCAACCTTCCTTCCCTTATCTTGTTGATTATCGTTTCAACTTCAATTTCTACTCTAAAACCTCCGCTCGGAATCATAACTAACATGGTTTTACCACAAGTCCAATTTAGCATTCTTAGTTCCGACACTTTTACTCTATTAGCTTGAGCTTTTGTGTTCGGTCCCCAAAACCAAAAATAGTGGTATTTGCTAGCAACAACATAATGGAGGCAATCAATCAATATAGATTGATCCGAAATCTGATTCAAATCCAACATAGCACCCATAGGTACATAATAAATGTATTGAGTTGATTCTTTTTAATGAATAGATCCGATCACAACTTCGAATATGGAATTCAAATGGATCAAATAGGAAAGGATACTCTGAATCATAGAACTCTAATGAAATATACGATCAACCAACATTTATCGAATTTGAAAAAGAGTCAGAAGAGATGGTTCGATCCTCTCTTTTTTTCTCAAATTTGGCCGATTGATCTTCCAATATGCTAGTTTCAACAACTCTCGTTCTTTACATTTCTTCCTAGCTGCTTGGCCTGTAGTAGGTATCTGGTTCACTGCTTTAGGTATCAGCACTATGGCTTTCAACCTAAATGGTTTCAATTTCAACCAATCAGTAGTTGATAGTCAAGGCCGTGTAATTAACACTTGGGCTGATATCATTAACCATGCTAATCTTGGTATGAAAGTTATGCATGAACGTAATGCTCATAATTTCCCTCTAGACTTAGCTGCTATTGAAGCTCCATCTACAAATGGATAAGACTTTGGTCTGATTGTATAGGAGTAGTTTTTGAACTAAAAAAGGAGCAATAGCTTTCCTCTTGTTTTATCAAGAGGGCGTTATTGCTCCTTTTTTTTATTTAGTACAATTTGCCTTACATAGTTTCTTTAAAAATAATAAGGACTTTTTATAGTTTGGTTCGATTCGCGTGTTTTCTCTTTGTATTCATATTCATTTATATTATAGGTTTGTATATTCTATTCCAAATTTTTTATGAAGTTTGATTTCCAATTCAATTTCAAACGAAAATATATAAAAACTAAATTTTTGCCTATTTATTACTTTGATTTCATAAATAAAAAAGAAATAATATGCTCTTTTTTATGTTGAGGTAAAAATATAGATAATGCTAGATAGATATATAGTAGAGGGGCGGATGTAGCCAAGTGGATCAAGGCAGTGGATTGTGAATCCACCATGCGCGGGTTCAATTCCCGTCGTTCGCCCAAATGAAATTTATTTTTTTGTATCGGCAATAGGTCTGAAAAAGTATCTAAAAATAAAAAATTTAGATATCTGTACCCTGTCGAAGTAAGGAACCATGGCATATATGTTTGGAATAGATTCCATTTTGAGAGAGTTAGATAAGCACTATCTCATTCTCGTTGAAAAGTACTATACGTATGCCCATTCTCAATGCATTTTTTTAGAGAAAGACTCCGTTTTTTCCTCTTTTCAGTTGGTAAATATTTTTCAGAACATGGAGTGTGAATCAAACCCATGTTTGAATTGAAATTGAGATACTGATACAAGTTCTGACCCGTACAACATAGCTGCTCTAATTTAAACCCTATTAAAAATTTCCTTTCGCTTTAAGGGGACTTTCTAATCACATAATACCCTTGAGGTCGCCTTCCATTTCACCCAACCTGTTCTAATACTGTGATACGTCATCATCTATCCTCCTGATTTGTGTATCACCGAACCCAAATATCTAAAAGACTCATTTGGTTGAAGGATCTAGTCTCCCATACCCACTTCTTCATTTTGGATGATCTAGTTCCTTTCGAAATTTGTTGGATCATAACAATTGTGATTACAGTTAAAGTGTGTGTGAATTCGTGATGTGTGTGTGTGTGTTAGAGTAGAAGATAGATTATCCTCAATAATTGTTGAATTAATGAGCGCGAGCTGGGTGCATGTAGCGTTGAAATGAAACGTAAAGTTGAATAGAAGTTACAAATGAAAAGTAAAATGCTCCCACTTTATATAGTGGTTGGATCAAAATATAAAAATGGCATTCCAGCCCTGGACTTTCCTAGATGACTAGATTCCTTATTTCTAATACTCTTTGTCTAGGAATCTATGTCATTACAGCTTATTCTATTTTTGTATTTTTCAACTTTTATTACAATTAAAAGTAAAAATAAACAATCTGATCTTCCTCTTTGTCCGCAACTTGAAAACTTTGAAAGAACACTTGAAGTCGTATTTTTGAAGTATTTTTCACTTATCTTGAATGTTAACTTCAAACTTTAGTTGTTGTACAAAAGAGAGATGTTTGACTAAGATGATACTCAATTGAGCTTGACATGTTCAAGACTTGATCACTTAACTTTAACTTTGAACAATGTTGAAAATTCCATATGAAAGCTAAATATGTCCTGGTAGCCCATTCTTCTCTTTAAAGATGTAAACTTGAATTCATAATTTAATTCTTTACACCAAATCTGCATTCTTGAAGACAATTGTGAATCTTGAATCTTCATGTGTTTAGCTCCCACTCAATCGAATAACCAATCTCTTGAAGCTCATTAAAAAACAAACCACTATAGTTCTTGAACTCGCTCCCCCCAAACTAACAATCTCCTGATCATTTGTTTGAGGTTTCATTAGTTTCACTTTGAATATTGTAGCTTTGACCTTGATTGATTTGTTGTCGACTAAGACATTTAACTTATTGAAAAAGAGTAATCGTTTTGATGTTGAAGTAATAACCTTGATCTGAGTCTCACTAACCCCCACTTACTTCAAAATTGTTGATGTTGTATCTATTGTTCATCATTTTATTCCTAAAAATCTCATCAAACTTGAAGTAATAACCTTGATCCGAGTCTCACTAACTCCCACTTACTTCAAAATCATTGATGTTGTATCCCTTCTTCGTCATTTCATTCCCGAACATCTTATCAAACTTTCATAACTAACCATTCTTGATCGAGATCTTGTGAAACTAAAATTTTTCTTGATGTTTCAACCATTTATTTTCACTATAAGACACTTCTTCCCATAATTATCAACCGATTTACATTTCTCCCCCTATGATGATTATGATTTATCGTGAACATCATGAATATTTATAAGCTACCAAGATTATAATCATTCGAAGAATAATGAAACGCCTATAAATCTTTTTTTAACATTTGTGCTTATACGTCGTATAGACAAAAATGTGTATACGCCTCTATACGGCATATAGACACTTTGATGCAATTTTCTGCACTAATCAAAATAACATAACCAAGATCATATACATGCCGTTTCGACCCACAAACTTAACTAAACCAATTATGGATTCAAAAACTATTAATACAACATTTGGGTCGTTTAAAAAGATGTTATCAAGGTAAGTATGAGAATGCTCGTCGCCTAGTTCGCGAGAATTTACTGTTCCCTACAAATTCCATTTCATCATCTACTGCCCCAAAATACATCATAAACCTACAAAAAGGTAAACTAAAAATGGTAAGCCACATTGACTTAGTGATTATACGGTACATAATCTTAATCCTAACGTGGAATAATCACTATATCATCCGTTCTTGGTAATTTTTATCACTCAGTGTAACCATTCATCTAAGGTGCTCATTCCACTTTCATACCCGGCTAATACTCGATCCTAATGTCATGTTCATACCCGACTTGCATCCGGTAATTACATCATCATTATACCTGGTACTTACTCGGTACATACATCATCATCATACCTGACACTTACCCGGTACATACATCGTCATCATACCCGGTACATACTTACATCATCATCATACCCGGAACTTAACTGGTACATACATCATCATCATTTCAGACACTTACCCGGTACATACATCATCATCATACCCAAAACTTACCAGGTACGTACATCATCATCATACCCAACACTTATTCGGTACATACTTACATCATCATCATACCCGACACTCACCAGGTACACACATCATTATCATACCCAGAACATACATTATCATTAATCATTATAACTTAAACATACTCGGTTACCACCGGTATCAACTCATGTCATGATTACACTATTAAACATGTGATTCCTACCCGTTACTTACCTTAAAAATGGTTTAGGCATTCCTTTCGCTTTCCCCGATCAACTAAACATACAATAATCATGCTAACACTTACTATAACATATTAGCTCATCTCATAATCATAAATTTTAGTTTTTTACTACTAATCTTGATTACTTAAAGCCTTATTGTAAACACTCCTTTTGGCATCATTAACTTATCATCATCATAACAACTTCATCATATTTTCATACCAAAATCTCTACTAATTTTTATAACATACTTTCTACAAATCCATCTTAATAATTATTCAATCATAAATAAACATCTTTAAATCATACAACATATATATTAACCATGACTAAGATCATCATTTAAGCTTATTCCACATAAACTTTCATTATTTAACCATAATGTGGAAAACTAGAAGGGGGGGGGGGGTTGAATAGTTTTGCCAATTAAAACTTCCTTTTAAACTATTTAGATCAACTTATGTCAATCTATTTGGATGTGTGTTGGATGTTGATAAACAAACATATAGAAGTATGTAATGAAAAGATAAGAGTAAGAAGCACAAAACCATAACGCGAGTATTTATAGTGGTTCGGCTACAAGGACACCTTACTTGCCCTACTCCACTCCCCGAGTCACCTACTCGAGAGTTCGTAATCACTACACGACACCAACTCCTTATGGTGGAGAAACCTTCACAACGTTGCCTACTCTTTTTCCGGTACTAGGCTAACCATCGGGTTCTTTCACACCAAGGTGAACCACACCTAACACAACGTCGCCTACCCTTTATCCGGTACTAGGCTAAGTACCGAGTTCCATTACAATGGAGGAACTACAACCCAACACTACACCAACGACTAATCCCAAAGGAGACCAACTCCTTATTACAACATCATCAAGGATATCAATATCCTTGGATCTAATGCTAATCTATCTTGTACATCGAAACACACCATATCGAATGTACATCTAAGGCACATTTCACTAATGCCTTTAACTAGATCTTCAAGACACCCTTCATTAATGTCTTGTAACTTGACTTCTAGGCACCCTTCACTAATGCCTACAATACGGACGATCGACACCTTTCACTAATGTCTTCGTCTTGACACTTGAGACATCTTTCACTAATGTCTTCAACACTACACTTCGTAGAAGAAAGAAAAGAACCATCAACAAGAGGACTTCAGTAGTCTTGATGATGAGGAAGCATGGCAACTCATGGACTTGAGTTTGCTTGACTTCAAAGGTGGTGATCTCACCTTTAAGAGGAACCTAGAGAATCACACAAAAACAAAACTACAAACATAGATCTCTTGGATCTGGGGTTAGAGAGTTTTTAACTCAAAGGAAAAGTATGTTGGGAAGGGGTGAGAAACAATGAAGAAATGGCTCACTATTTATAGAAGAAAATGTCTATTGTTCCCCGGATCCCACAGATCCCTCCCACAAGGGATCCGTCTAGCGTAAAGCTAGGGATCCGTGGGACGCTCCTCTTTACCCATGGGTATTTTGGTTATGGGTCATGGGTCATGGGTTATGGGTTGATCCATGGGTTTCTTATTAGATACAATGTATCTCATGAGTTCAATGTACCTAGTCAAATGGTTTGGATAAAACCATGGGTTATGGGTCAATACCATTTGTTAGTTTTTACCCATTTTAGTATATACTAGTTTAAGTATATATTTACCCAAATATGTAAAAACTAGTTGTTGTACATATGTATTACTAAATCATAAAATCACTTATACTTGTTTTAGTGTTTTATGTGAAAACGTAAGTGTGTTAGAAACTATTAGTTCAAACTAATTACGTATTTTGTTTGTTTCGTTAAAATGATTTTACGTTTGTTATCAACAAAACATTAGAAGATCGTAAAATATAAATAAACGTTTTTACGGCTTATTTGTATTAACACATAAGAACTAGGGTTGTAAATGAACCAAATGAACGCAAACAGGGCCTTGTTAATATTCGTTTATTTTAACTTTAGTCGAACAAATGACCGGAAACAAACGCTTAAACGGACGAATTTTCTTAATCATGTTCGTTCATTAAGAAATTAGGTTGTTTATGTTCATTCATTAGAAGATTAAACAAACATAAATGGATGTATATAAATGAACATACAAAGACAAAAAAAGTTTTAAAAAAATACACGATGTTAATACAAATAAACCGTAAAAACATTTATTCATATTTAGCGATCTCTTTGTGTTTTGTTGATAACAAATATAAAGTTATCATAAGTAAAATTATAAGAATACATGTTATTTTTGTAAAGTATATATATATTTGGTCATTTACATAAGATGTTATATTAATTCATTTGTTGTAATAGTTTCATAGGATGGATATTATCCAAAGACCCATGACCAATACCCATGGAGCAAATCCATAACCCATAACCCAAGACCCATGATCCAATGTCTAGATACATTGTACCTTGTTGGGTACCCAAGGCTCATACCCATGACCCATGACCAGGTTTGCAACCCAAAACCCGGACTGGTACAACCCAGATTGCCGGATCCCCCAAGTGAGGGATCCGTAGGAACCGGGCTACAGTAGAGATTTTTGCCTATAAATAGTGAGTCATTTCTTCATTGTTACTCACCCCTCTTCTTACAAACTCTCTCATATATTACTTCTCTCTTCTAATCTCGGATCTCTTGATCTATCTAGTAGTTCTTCTTTCTTTTGTTGTGATTCTCATATAGTTCCTTCTCAAAGGCGAGATCACGAGATACTACAAGTCATCCAAGCAAGGGGTCCTTGATTGATTTGTTCCTCCACAAGATTTTTGTAGCAATATCTTGTATTTCATATTTCACATAGTTGTTGTGTAATAGTTGTGTTGGTTTGGTCTGCCGTGTTAAGGACTTGGTATTTAGCTTTGTACCGGATAAAGTGTAAGCGATGTTGTGAGGCTTCTCCGCCGTGTTGAAGGAGCTTGTTGACATAGTGCTTGAACTCTCGAGTGGGGAACTCGGGGAGTGGAGTAGGGCAAGGAAGGTGTCCTTGTAGCCGAACCACAGTAAATCACTTGTGTCACTACTCTCTATCATTTACTTTACTTGCTTTCGTTATTTACTTTACTTATTGCTTTATACTTTCTATCCATCCATACGAATTCACATAAGATCAAATCTAAAGTTTTTGAAACTAAACTTAAAATCGGCAAAACTATTCAACCCCCCTTCTAGTTTTCAACAATTGGCATCAAGAGCTAGGTTTACAAAAGTTTTAAAGTAAATTGTATTTTAAAAACTTTTCGATCACAATGAGTTTTGAAAATTATAAAGAAGGGCAATCTATGCAACGACCTCCACTACTTAATACAAATGGTTTTATTTATTGGAAAAATAGATTTGAAACTTATGTGAAGTCAAAAGATATTGATCTTTGGTACATAATTGTTGAAGGTGACTTTCAAGCCACTACAAAAGATGATAAAACCAGCAATGAAATAAACATCCCTCGTGATCGCCTCACCGACGATCAAAATAAAAAGCTTTCCAAAAATAGTGAAGCAAAAATGGTTTTATATAATGCTTTACCCAAAAAGGAATTTGAAAGAATTTCTATTCTCAAAACCTCTAAAGAAATTTGGAATTCTTTAGTTGTAACTCACTAAGGAAATGAACAAGTTAAAAATAACAAAATAGATTTATTTGTTCAACAATATGAACAATTTTCAATATCGGATGAGGATAGTATAGATAATTCTTTTGCTAACTTTAATACTATCATTACTTCATTACAAGCACTTGATGAGTCTTTTTCTTGTCATAATCATGTCAGGAGATATCTAAGGGCGCTTCCATCTAAGTGGAGATCAAAGGTGACGGCCATCGAAGAATCCAAAGACTTGTCAATCCTCACTCTCGACGAACTAATAGGAAATCTAAAGGTCTATAAGCTTGTCCTTGCTAAAGACTCCGAAGCCTCAAAAGAAAAGAAAGAGAAGCACAAATCTCTTGCATTAAAAGCCAAGAAGGTCTCAAGCGATGAAGAAACCTCTTCTTTAGAAAGTGATGACGAAGAGTATGCCATGGCGGTAAGGGATTTCAAGAAGTTCTTTAGAAGAAAAGGAAGGTATGTCAAGCAACCATATGACGACAAGAAGGGGTTCCAGAAAGGCAAAGAAGACAAGAAAGCAAGGGACGAACACACATGTTTTAAATGTGGGGAACCTAATCATTTCATTAGTGAGTGTCCCAAATGTGACAAACAAAAGGCGTTCGTAAGTGGTTCGTGGGGAATGAGTGAGGAGGAGAACGAAGAAATTTGTCTCATGGCAAATGACTCAAACGAGGTATGTCCCGAATCTCTTTATTATAGTAGCTCATCATTAGATGATGAATCATTGCATCGTGAATATGATAAACTTTGCAAAATTAGTCTAAAAGTAATTAACAAAAATAAGATTTTGAAAAACAAAAATGAACGTTTAGAAAAGGAATTCATTGAGTTAAAAGATAACTTAAAACATTTAGAAAAGGCGAAGAAAGTAGATGGTGAATGTGAGCTTTGTGTTCAACTTTAAACGTTAGTTGATAAACTTGATTCCAAGATTGCTAGAATGAGTACTAATATTCTTGATATAACACTTGATAGTGCTAAAACGGGAAATAATCAAAAGGGTTTAGGTATTCAGGAACTTAATGCATCAACTAGCGAGATTAAACAAACACAATTCGTTAAAGCAATTGAAAAACAAGCTACTGTAGTCAAGAATCCCACGGATCCTTTGAAAAAGGAACCGTCTACTGCAAATCCAGGGATCCGTGGGTCTGTACCAGCAAACAGTAGAAATAATGTAACTACATCATCTAGAACCGACTTTGTTATTGTTAAAAAGAAGAAACCAACCTATGTTACTGTTAGAAATGTCAAAAAACCACCTTCACTAAAACAAAATCAAAGTTTTATGAAAAACAAAGGTCCATCGTTTTCTAAACCAAACACATTTATAAGAAGACCAAATAATGTTTATCCGAGAAGTAACCACCATCAAATGGGATGGAATCCTAATGTACAAAACATTTTTCCATTTCAAAACTTTACACCGTGGAATGCTTTCTCACCTTTTCCATATATGCCTAACATGAATGAAATGTATAACACTAATGGACCCATGAACAAATGGGGACCAAACTTTTGAGTTAATTGTTTTCTTAGGTGTGCTTAAAGGTCGACCTAGATCCGGATGAATGGATCAAGGATAGCGGGTGCACGAGGCACATGACCGGTAACAAAGACTTGTTTTCCACATACGAATCCTTCAATGGAGGAAATGTGGTGTTTGGTAATAGCAAGAGCAAAATCATCGGTAAAGGTACAATTTCTCACAAATCCTTAACCATTAACTATGTTTGTCACGTAGAAAACCTAAAATTCAATCTTCTAAGTATAGGACAAATATGTGATAAAAAGTGCAACGTACTTTTTTGTGAAACCGGTAGTAAAATATTGAAAAACGGTATTACTATAGGAAGAGGCATTAGAAAACATGGAGTCTATGTCATTAAAATCGGTAATGAACCAAAAGACAAACTGTGTCTTACTTCTATGGATGATACTTTGACCTTATGGCATCGAAGATTGGGTCACGCCAATATGCGACTTCTTCAATCGCTATCATCTAAGGAACTAGTAAGAGACCTACCCAAATTAAAATACGATTATCATTTATGTGATGCTTGTAACATAGGAAAGCAAGTCCATGCTAGCTATAAAGCTAAAAATATGGTCTCAACAACTAAGTGTCTAGAATTACTGCATATGGATTTATTTGGTCCATCCGCTATACAAAGTTACGGAGGTAACTTCTATACTTTGGTTATAGTGGATGATTACTCTAGTTACACATGGACGAAATTTCTAAAGAATAAAACTGAAACATTCAATTACTTTGAAATATTAAGTAAGAAAATACAAAGACAACTAGGAAGTCCTATAGTGTCAATTAGAACGGATAATGGTAGAAAATTTGATAATGAAGTGCAATTTGGAGCCTTTTGTGATGCTAATGGTATTACACACAATTTCTCGGCTCCTCGCACTCCACAATCAAATGGGGTAGTTGAAAGGAAAAATAGAACCTTACAAGAAATGAGTCGCACCATGATTAATGAGCAATCTATTCCTCAAACATTTTGGTGCAATGCCGTCGACACATCAACCTATATACTTAACCGTGTCCTAATTAGAACATTCTTGGGTAAAACTCCATATGAGTTACTTCGAGGCAAAAAGCCTACGCTAGAACACTTTAGAGTTTTTGGTAGTAAATGTTTTTTACTTAACACTAAAGATTACCTAACTACATTTGATCCTAAATCAACCGAAGGTATCTTCTTAGGTTACTCTCATAATAGTAAAGCTTATGTTATACTAAATAAAGAAACCATGAAGGTTGAAGAATCCTTAAATGTAATATTTGATGAAAGTCCACCCAAACCTACCCTACTTCTTGTCGATGACGAGTTAATCGAAAGTGAAGCCATAGAAATCAAGGAAAATATAAATAAAGAAGATGAACCATTAAACAATGAAATAGTCAATATTAAAGAGTCTAAAGATCATCCCGTAGAAAAAGTTATAGGAAAGTTAAATGAAAGAAACTTAAGATCTCAAGTCCAAAACCAAAGTAGTTTATTTTGTTTTGTCTCAACCATAGAACCTAAAAATACGCAAGAAGCCATAAAAGATGAAAGTTGGGTAATGGCTATGCAAGAAGAGTTAAATCAATTTGTTTCTAACAATGTTTGGACACTTGTCCCTCCACCTAATAACCAAACCATAATCGGAACTAAATAGGTATATAAAAACAAGTTAGATGCAAATGGTGTAGTGTCTAGAAATAAAGCTAGACTTGTTGCCCAAGGGTATAATCAACAAGAAGGCATAGACTTTGATGAGACCTATGCTCTCATGGCTAGATTAGAGTCTATAAAAATACTTCTTGCTTATGCTTGTGCTCATGATCTTAAGCTTTTTCAAATGGATGTTAAAAGTTCTTTTCTAAATGATTTTATTAATGAAGAAGTCTGATGCAGGTTTTACTGACCAGGTCTTAATATTTATAGTGTCTCGCTATACCTATGGTCTACCCTAATGCACTAACGGGCAGTGTACCCGGTCGTGTGTAGTGTAGTAAATGGTAAAGTCGAGGTCGTCCCAAGAGCTATGTGTGTTGGATTATTACTAAGTCTAATTGTCACAGAATAATAATGGTTTCGATAGGGATTTAATTAATTAAACTACTAATGCAGAATAAAATAAAAGCAGATAAATGGTAAAGGGAAATCAATAGAGGAATAGTGGTGCTAACCTAGTCAATCCTCCTAGCTAGTTATGTCTACGTCTACCTACTTCCAATTACTTCTGGTGGTTTCAAATTTGAGAGGACGGCATTTGGTCAATTCGCCATAACCTATCAGCAAACATGCCACCACAGGAGAAATCAGGTGCACCGTCATAAGTCCTGTTGTTCCCGGTCCCCTAAGCCGAGTCATTAAGTACCGCTACATGCTAGATTCTAAATAGTGAGTGCCCGACCGTTAGGAACTTAGATACTACACCCCCCAATTCTTAAGTTCATCCAAACGATAGGTGATCAGTTGGTCAAATCGCACAAGTAGAAAGGGTCGTCAGTTGGTCATATCTTACCCTTCCCGTCTCAGTCCGCTCACCTAGGGTCAGTTGGTCATATCTCCTAGGCAATTGGCCTCTACCGCCATTCAAAACTACCAAACCAAGGGTGACTACCAAAGAACTATGCATGCATATACTTAGAAATAATTGTACGGAAGTAAAGGTAAACGCAAACAAAACAATTAAGGAATCATAACTAGGCTAGCACTAAAGGGTGCTTAGCCGCTCATATTAATCATGCAAATCAATTCAATATTCAAAGGTACGAAATACATGAGATGAAAGTAAAAGAAATATAAAACGCTAAAGCTTATCGTAATGGTGTGACTTCTCCCTTAGAAACAAGACTCATTATGCTCCCCTAGACCTGCCTTGAGCTTTTTACCACGTTCGAGTGTTGTGTGTGGAATGGGATGCTTTGAAATGCTGGAATTCGTGGGGTATTTATAGGCAGTGTCGGGTTACGGCGTAACCAATAGAGGAGTTACACCGTAACCTTCTATTTCTTCGTAAATGCACTAGATCTGCTAGTTACGGCGTAACCTTATAAGTGGTTACGCCGTAGTCTTTAATAAACTCGGTTACGTCGTAAGTGATGCTGTAGTTACGGCGTAAATAACAGCGGCGTGGAACCTCTTTTGACCTAATGGAGTTAGGTCGTAACCCTTGGGAAGAGTTACGCCATAACCTCTTGATAAGTTGGTATTCTGGGTCACGCAATAGTTACCGCGTAATGTGAGAGAGGAGTTACGCCGTAACTTCTTCAAAATAGGCATACTGTGATAAATCTTTAGTAATGTTTCCATTTCCGCATCTCTTTAGCCCCAATGCTCGTAATTTACCTGAAAGTGGAAAACAATGGAAAACAAGCATAAATCCATATAAATCATATAAATAACGAGCATTATCTGGGAAATTGACACTTAATATTCAGGACTATTTGATGTTATCAAATATCCCCCACTTGAACTCTACTTGCCCTCAAGTAGACCTTATTAGATAGATTCCTAAAAGATATCTCCCAAAACCTGGAAAATATGAGTTTACAAATCCCTTATGCTTGAATAAAACAAAGCCGAACACCTCACGAAAGGGGAACAAACACTCAAATCTCTCAACTATTCTAAGTGTCAATTTCGGGTGATCACTCAATCGCACATCATAGCATGTATTCTATCATAAGCTTGGCGGTTACACAAATCTCCACCACTAGAGTTAAGGGCTAAACAATTCTCGAAGGCAATATGGGTAGACACGACAAAGGTTAAGGGGTGACTCGTCATTACTAACATGTCACGGCGAAGTGGACAAAATCAATGATACATGACCAAATCCATGGCCAAGACACCAAAGATTGCTCGCTGCATCACCTAGACAAGCTTCATGACTAAAAGGGTAGGATAAGACATGGGATATATAATTGGTGTAAAATGAAAAACAAGCAGGTAGTCTAAATCTATAACCAAGTCATCACCACTTACCGTCTGCCCAAACTTCAAGCTTAGAAGTCTAGAGACCGGATCATGAAATGCAAGGTAGATGCGTCATTAGAGGACGTCGTGATGGGCATACTACCTTTTCTTCTTCTGTTGGCAAAACTACCAACTCAAATCTTAAAATGTGACCGAGGTGGCCTCCTCGATACTAATCAATAAAGCTCATACTACAGTGCTTAGAACATCGCACTTTACAATATCATAACTCAATCAACTTTCTTCTTTTTCTTTTTTTTTCGAATCATCATCATTTTTTTAATATAACATAACAACATAACATTCCCCCACTTGAGATGAACAATGGAAATTGGGGGTCTTCAATGATCTTCATAAATGTCGTCGATGAAAGCGTGATTTCCAAACCTTTCCGCTCGAACCTTGAACTTAGGCAAATGATGACTTCCCAATCACAAATAAAGACTACAGGGTAGGCTAAGGTGTATAGGTGTAACGAAACAATATAATGGGTTGACAAAATGAAAGGAATGGCTCAGACGGGTGTATCTAGGGGTATCTTGCACTAAAGGGGAGTGCAACAAAAGGGTTTCACATGGGGGTCGAAAAGTCGAGGTGACTAATCGATAGACTCACAATGGTAGGCTGTTTGGGTGATAATCCTATAATATTTCCTTCTAAAACTGAAAAGTCCAAATACATCGAGCTAACTCAACATACCTCGTCATGGTCTCGAAATGATGCAAATGTCAAGTTCTAAAGTTTACAAGCTACCGGCACACTCATAATTTGGTGGATTTGGGGTAAAATATTGGAAACGGATAAGGCTAATCTCACCATGTAATGTCAAGGGTTGTATGTGCTCGGCTAAGGTCTAATCTAGTTAGGTTCGGAAAAACATGTCAAAATTTTAAAAATGGCATAATTTTTCAAAATAAACTAGAAAAATGAGGGCGAAATAAAGTTCAAGAGATAATTCTACTCCCGTCCCCCTACTTGAATTGTACAAAGTCCCTTTTTTACTAGGCATTAAAATGAAGGTGAAGAGAAAGGTAGAATTAGAGCGAGAACTTCCATGAAATTTGCCCCAAAAAGAAGAAGGCCCACGAGAAAGAACCGTGCCTTCGTTTAAGCGTCATGAACAAACTTCAATCCTTGAAATCACAATACCGACAAGCATAATACTAAAAAGAAAAAAATAAAATGAAAAACAAACCTAACTCACTTTCGTAGGAATCACGGTTGCATTTAGCGAATGCAACAAGCATTTTAAACCACTTGGTGTCCCAAGTGGACGAGTGAAGTCTCGTGAGGGTTTACAGGGAACACACCCACAAAGTTCATTTAAAAACTAATACAAGGTTACTGTGTTTTAAAATGAAAGAATTAAAGCATAGGAGAGTTACGTCGTAACTCCTATGAGGGAGTTACGCCGTAACTGGCAAAACCTGGTGTGAGCTGTAAAGCGAGTAGTTACGGCGTAACCACAGAGATGGTATTACGCCGTAATTGGTAATGCTTCAAGAATTCTGCTGCTAAAATGTTGGTTACGGCATAATCACTGATAACGCTACACCCGTCGTTCGGGGTCAAAGGAACTTCCTTTTCGTCGAGCAAGTTTTTCAACACCCTAGGCAGTGAACCTAATCGTTGTAGTGTAGTATTAGGGTAAGCCACGAGAATTGATATCGTTCTCTAGGGGAATAGGAATGTTAGTGAGAAGTTACTACGCTAAGGTTGGGGTTGAGGAAGATTATTTTTTTTATCTTTTTATGTTTTTAGGAAATGGAAAGGTACGAATCTTGGGGTTTGGATTTGGGGGTTGGTATTTCTACCGATTACTCTATTCGTCTAATTATCTAATCTAAGGTGTATGTAGTCTATGTCTAATTATTGTGTGCTCGTATGATGGTTTAAAGATGTGTTTACTTAGGTTTTATTACTCCTTAATTATCTCCTATTGATGGTTGAATTGTCACGTCCTTATTCTTAATCGCGTTGTGTGTCTAAGGTCGTAGGGTATACGTTTATCCCTAACTCTTTGAAACTACCAAAGGTTAATGACTACAAAATCTCTAGGATTTATAAACTTTAACTCTAAGGTACTCTTCGGATGGTTTAGCCTACAATGACTCTAGGTACTATAAGCTAAGGTTCACAAAGATTAATCAAGCATTAACTACACAACGAATGACCTATCGCAATACTAGATCATTAACAATTAAGATAAGAGACAACCAATCAATATTCAATAATTAAGTTTCATATCCCCTAAGCAAACACACAAGTAAATTAGCCGGACATGGAGAACATGCAAGCATACACACAAGTAATTGAAGACATAATTGAATTATTGAAATAAAACACTTATCTTGGTGTAAGATAGGGTATGGAACCCTAAAATACTGTACAAGACAGCCTTGGTACGATTTAGGTTTTTACTCCAAAAGACTACCCACTGAAAACAAAAAATTCGGATTCTATATATAAGATTACATATGCGACGGCGTCACCTTTTGATTTGTGACGTCGTCGGGTCGCCGTCATTAGGGTTTCGTCTTGGCCACGTTAGTCTTGCGACGGCGTCACCTTGTTCCTGTGACGCCGTCCCAGTCTCGGCGTCGTGCGGATCAAATCTAGGCCGTCTGAGTTGCGACGACCTACTCTTTTAAAACCTGACACCGTCACTTGTAAATAAGCAATTTGGCTACTGAGCCGTCACAAAAGTGATGCGACGGCGTCGCAGATAACACCTGACGCCGTCCCCTTCAGCTCCAGCAGCTTGAGTGTCTCGATTCTTGACTTTGGCCATTTTCTTCATATATTCTCGCCTTTTCATCCGAATAAGTGTCATTCCAGCATTTTGCCTTCAAGATACCTTAAAAGTGAAAAGGAACGATATTAAGTAATAATGGATACAAAAGTGATCAAATAAGGGCTTAAACGACCCCTCAAAAAGGTACACTTTAAAACCTTATCAATCACCAAGATGAGTTACGCCGTAACTCTGTTCAGATCAGCAACTGCAGCAGCAATTAGTTCCTTGTTTCCTGCAAATATGGTTAGAAAACACAAAACCCAACAGAAAGGAAATAAAAAAAAAGAAAGGGATAATTCGGGTTGTCTCCCGAAAGAACACTTTTCTTTATTAACGAGTCTTTAAGTTAGACTCAGAGTCATGGGCTACCAGTGCTTGTTCGTCATCTCGTGGACTGGGCAATCTCCATGTTGAAGCCAGCTGATCAACTTCTCATCCCGTTTGTATCCTTCTCCAAGTTCTAAACACCCTAAGTAAAAAATTTTGATCTTTTGGTAGGGGTGATTAAAACCTTTGGCCTTATCTTCTTCACTAATACCAAGAAGCGGCCGAGCATAACTTAACTGTTTTTTAGTCCAATTTTTAAAATTCTTGACAGTCCTTGGCATTTTGAAAACAGTTTTATCATCGCCAATCTTTAACCAAACCAGTCCATCCTTCTCGTTTTATCAAGCCCGGATATTTCTTTAAAGGGTTTTCTGAAAATCACCCCATCCCATCGACCGAACTCGCTAACATCATCCAAAACCACAAATTCGACTAGAAACTAGTGAGTTCCTACAAAAACACGTATGTTTGTTGCAATCCCGAGGAAGTTGTTTCCTTTGTAATCAAGCTCCTTTTGGATAACGCTACACGCGTCGTTCGGGGTCAAAGGAACTTCCTTTTCGTCGAGCAAGTTTTTCAACACCCTAGGCAGTGAACCTAATCGTTGTAGTTTAGTATTAGGGTAAGCCACGAGAATTGATATCGTTCTCTAGGGGAATAGGAATGCTAGTGAGAAGTTACTACGCTAAGGTTGGGGTTGAGGAAGATTATTTTTTATCTTTTTATGTTTTTTAGGAAATGGAAAGGTATGAATCTCGGGGTTTGGATTTGGGGGGTTGGTATTTCTACCGATTACTTCTACTATCTAATTATCTAATTAACTAAGGTGAGGGTAGTCTATGTCTAATTATTGTGTGCTCGTATGATGATTTAAAAATGTGTTTACTTAGGTTTTATTACTCCTTAATTATCTCCTATTGATGGTTGAATTGTCACGTCCTTATTCTTAATCGCGTTGTGTGTCTAAGGTCGTAGGGTATGCGTTTATCCCTAACTCTTTGAAACTACCAAAGGGTCTCGTCTACAAAATCTCTAGGATTTATAAACTCTAACTCTAAGGTACTCTTTGGATGGTTTAGCCTACAACTACTCTAGGTGTTATAGTCTAAGGTTCACAAAGATTAATCAAGCATTAACTACACAACGAATGACCTATCGCATTACTAGATCATTAACATTTAAGATAAGAGACAACCAATCAATATTCAATAGTTAGGTTTCATATTCCCTAAGCAAACACACAAGTAAATTAGCCGGACATGGAGAACATGCAAGCATACACACAAATAATTGAAGACATAATTGAATTAATGAAGTAAAACACTTATCTTGGTGTAAGATAGGGTTTAGAACCCTAAAATACTGTACAAGACAGCCTTGGTTCGGTTTAGGTTTTTACTCCAAAAGACTACACACGAAAACTGAAAAATTCGGATTCTATATATAAGATTACATTCACGTCACCTTATGATTTGTGATGCCGTCAGGTCGCCGTCATTAGGGTTTCGTCTTGGCTACGTTAGTCTTGCGACGGCGTCACCTTATGCTTGTGGCGCCGTCCTCTTCACCTCGGCGCCGTCTGGATCAAATCTAGGCCGTGCGAGTTGCGACGACCTACTCTTTTAAAGCGACACGTCACTTGAAAATAAGCAATTTGGCTCTTGTATCGTCACAACATGTGCTCCGGCGCGTCGCAGATAACACTCGACGCCGTCCCTTGTGTTTCAAAGCTTGAGTGTCTCGATTCTTGACTTTGGCCATTTTCTTCGTATATTCGTACCTTTCCGTCCAAATAAATGCCATTCCAGCAATTTGCCTTCAAGAGACCTAAAAAGTGAAAAGGAAAGATATTAAGTAATAACGGATACAAAAGTGATCAAATAAGGGCTTAAACGACCCCTCAAAAAGGTACCTTTTAAAACCTTATCAAATATCCCTACACTTGGTATTTGCTTGTCCTCAAGCAAATGTGCTTTTGACCAATTAATTTATAAGTTAGGGGTCATGAAGCATTGGTTTAGAACAATCCACAACACATATAAGCCCCGCAAAAGTCATAACAAGCACGGAAATTACATACTAGCACCTCACATGGGGTGTTTGGGTACTTACATCTCTCGGGTGTATATGAAATATAACAAGTTGGAAATGGGAGATAAACACTCATTAACCGGTCCTAGTACATAGATTACCATAGGCTTGAGACTAGATCAAACCTCCATCTCTTTGGCGTAAGCACCTAGGAAAGACTATCAAAGAGGTCTTTTAAGGGGTTGTAATGTTAGGCTTACGGTAGGGAAACAAAGGGTTTGGTGGGATAGGCAATTTAGTGGTGGCAAGTCAAAAATCTTTATGTTACAAGCATACGAAGAATGGCGTTGCTAAGCCAAGACTCGACACTCTAAACTCTAGATAACTGAAACAAACAAACATAAATTTAAAGGATAGATGTAGTAAGGTAGCCCGTTTGTTGTTTTTTTTTTGTTTTTTTTTCAACACTCTATTTTTTTTCTTTTTCTCTTTTTCTATTTTTTTTCGATTTTTTTTTCATACACTTTTACTCTACCAACCTCTACGGTAACATCAAAATGATAGGGATTTATAGGCACATCCCTACACTTGAGTTTTTATTAGTCTAACACTAATTTGACCTGAATTGAAAAGATCAAAACACTTGGAGTACATTATTACGCAAATAAAGGGAATTTGAATTTAACGTTCCCTTCCCGTCATTTCATAAATTTTAACTTTTCCCATGAGTCCCAATCGTCCCAAAACTGTATACAAAGGATATGACTCGACTTAGCAACTTATGCAAGCAACTAGATATTTAAACTAAGGGTTTTTAGGGTGATAACAATAATGCACTAAAAGTGAGTACATACAAGGTAGGCTAAGGCGATTTGGGTGTACATTTGGGGGTGGATTGTAAACAATGCTCTTCATTGATATTCCGGAAAAACCGAAACATAACGAGAACAGCAAAAAGGATAGGCTCTGAGGGGTTAACTAGGGGTATCGTGTACTAAAGATGAGTACAACGCAATGGTGTGGGGGAATTACTCAACCGATGTGGAAGAAGTAATTATATTATGGGTGTCAAACAAGGGTTATCCTAATGCCTCTTATCATTTAGTTATTCCTAACTACACAAGTGTAGTCTTACTAGCGATCTCGGGATGCATCACAAAACAAGTTCTAGAATCTATTATACTACCGGTTCACACACTAAGCATTAAAGATGAATGCTTTAATTCCTACTAATCTAAGGGCGATCCTCACATTTTGGGTGGAATTTAAGTGGTAAAGGGTTTTTGTGCTAGTCATATAACTTCCTATCCATGAGACGCTTTATTAAGACTAATGGCCCACTCCTATATGTCATGAAAAATTTTAAATTTGGTGCCAAAATTACCCTAACCGACATTTTCTCATGGTTTATTACACAAATTCAATTGGACAAAGCAAATAATCAAGGATAAGCATAGTTTCAAAGTTCCCGTTTTATTTTCCCTCCCTACACTTAAACTGAACATTGTCCCCAATGTTCCTCGAAAGTAACAAAGTTATGATAATGGAAGGTAATAAAAAATGAAAGAAACTAATACTCCCCTGATTAGCTCGGTAGGATCCGTGTGTGAAGTATTGGTTAAATCCTTTCCAAGAAGAATGTATGCGTGAAAAGCTCCTTCCAACCTTATGTATCTTCTTCTTGATAAATAAAACCTGCACACTTGAAGAAAACAAACGAAACCTTCGCGTAAAATCGGCGGTAATAATATATATAAGACTCTACTAAACTAGGATATAATGCTTGTGGAATGGATGTTTACTGAATTTCGGAAAATTAAGACCACGGAAAATTCCAAAATTTATAAGTAGCTCGAAAACGAGAAAAAGTAATCAGTTGTTTTACTCCTTCGGCCGTCAGTTGCGATCTCGACGCCGTCAAGTTATCCTGACAAAAGCGGTCTGTGATTTTCGGAAAAATTCGGAAAATTTACATCTTTAAAATCTGGAAAAATTTCCCGCAAAACATCCATTATGACTCGATACAAGCATTTGACTCGAACAAACACACATGTATATCTTTTAATTAATTGAAATTCTTATGTTTACGTTTCTTTTGAAAACGTGTGTAATCCTCCCTACACTTATCCTTTATGTAAAATACCTTTATATGTAATTAAGACGAGGTTAAAAACAAAATAAAGCATTTTTACAAATTTAAACATGAGAATAAACAATCAATAAAAGATATACGACACAAACAAGCAAACAATTAAGCATGGGTTGCCTCCCACGAAGCGCTTTTCTTTATTTATGAGTCTTGTAGCTAGACTCGTAGTCGTGTTCCTACGTGACTTCATTACCGTCACCTTCTTCCTCATGGCGGTCTCTAGTGGGTGGTTCCATGTTGTAGAAGTGCCCTATGATACACCTCTCTAAGAGTTCGTCCTCTCCCCACTCAATTCTATATTCCGGTCCTAAGTTCAAGCAATCCTTATAGAAACCGAAAATCTTGACCATAACATAATCTACTCCTTTCTCTTTATCCTCCTCATTCCTATAATAGACCGATAGTTTAAGTTCCTTTTCATCATTAGAGAGTGATGAAAACTTCTCAATCTTAAACGGCATTTGGTAAGCTATATCATCGGTCTCATCCTTGAATCGCACTATACCTAACGAGGGATCATAGGTCATCCCGGTGCTTTCTATGAAAGGTTTCCCTAGAATAACGTGGGACAAGCTAGGATCTATGGCCGTACTAATATCATCCACTATTATGAAATCCGTAGGAAACGTGAAACTACCTACATAAACGGGTGATTCGTGTGAAGTGAGTGTGTGAAAACACAAATATCAACGTATATCAAAATAACCGTAAAATTTGACAAATTAACCCTTTAGGAAAAAGGTCAACGTGCCAAACCTCACGGGTGTGATAAAAGTGATACCGGGAAGTGATTTCCCCGGGTCGTGTCCCAACGAGGTGTGAATGGAAGGATTCGTTGAGTTTCGTGATTTGAACTTGAATTGGTTTTTAATGATTTGGATTTGATTACGAATTCTACAATTTAATTAACGGGAAAGTAATTAAGGCAAGGGAACCCTAAGAAACTAAAAATAAACTATCACTAAGCCTAAGGAATGATAAAACGAAGCTACACTAAGTCCTAGGGTGCTAAAACGCAAAAACGTAAAAACGGTAAAACAACCCGAGCCATAAACGTAAAAATTTTGCAATTTAAGGGCTACGGGTGTGAAATCAATTTTCCTACGATCTATTTGACTAAAAATAATTTTAGGAAAAAGCGGAATATTTTTTTGACTTTTAAATTAATTACTACGAATTAAAAACTATTTTAATCTAATTAAATGATAAAAAATACTAAACTTCTTTGGAAAAAACTGAAAATTTCACCAAAAGTACTTTAAGTTACACAGATTCTGAGAAAATTGAGAAAACAGTAGGTTGCTATTGGAAATAAGCAACCAATAAGCCAATAAGAGCTTATAGCTTAAACTGTTTTGAAAGGGTAAAAGGATAGTTTGTGTAAAATAAAACAGGACAAGACCCAAGGGCGCAGTGGTTGTGATGTTGTGTTGTGAGGTGGGTAGCGTGGGTTCGAGTCCCAGCTATGCCACTTTTTGCAAAACTTTATTTTTTTTGTTGATTTTCTTTTTGAGACTTGAAGATATGATCAAAATGAGAGACTTTTGTGAAAACTTAAGTTTTGAAAACTCAGAATAAGCTGTATAAACAGCTTATAAACAACTGATCTCAACAGTGAGCATACAAACAATTTTGAAAACAAATAACCAAACACTCCTTTAGCTTATTTTCATTACTGTTAACATTAAGCAGTTTTGACAAAAAAAATGATCAACTAAAATGTGAATAAGCTAAACTTAAGCACACTAAGCTAATAGAACAAGGGGTAACAGTTGGCTTTCTAACTTAAACTAGGGAGAATCCTAAACTATAAAAGTGGAGATAAGCAAATGGAAAGCAAGCAACTAAGGGAATAAGCTCTAAATAAACTAAGATTAACTATACTAGGCTTAAACTAACTATAGTGTTTCTAATAAGCAGTTGACAACAATTGATAAGCAAGAAAAAAAAGAGAAAGGTGACCTGTGGACTACTATTGCAGGCTGCAAGCCTTAGGGGACCTGTTTGCAGCTTATTAATAAGCTGGACAGTGAGCTTCCAAGCAAAGTACAAGCTGCACAACAAAGTTAGCCAAGTGGAGATGCAAAGTAAACCAAGTAGGGTACAAAAAGAAGCTTTTAATAGCTTAAAAATAAGCTGTTATCAGCATTGTTTTGGACTAATGTCTGCTGATATGACAGTAACCAAAAAACAGTCTACAGTTTGATTGAAAGATGGGTTTAAACTATGCAGGGACAAATCCTGGTGCATGAAACTGGGACCAAGGTTAGTTTGGAATGTAGAGACTTGAGAAAACAAATTTCTACAAACTTTAGAAATCAATTAGGCTACAAAAAAATGGCTCAAAACAGCAGCATCACTGCTGTTCTTGAGCAGTTCAGCAGACCTCATTTTTTTTTCTTAAAATGTTGCAAGACTTTTCTAATCAACTCAAAACTTGGTGACACTAACTAATGACAAGTATACTACTTTGACTGTGTTGGTCAAAATGGGTAAAATCCATTTTTGACTCTTTTCTCCTTTAAAACAAACACCCCTTAACTTATACAAGATTGATTGAGAAAACTAGCTTTGGTGATTCCTTTATGTAAAACACAACAGAAAGATTGTAACTTAATGAGAAGACATAACAAGCACTATTGAAACATAATTAGTTAATTAAAAGAAATTTTTCATTGATAACATAAAAATTACACTTGAAATTCTTAAGACTAAACTAAGACTTCATTAAAACTAAGACTGATTTTTAAAATAAAAACTAGGGGTGTCTTTCTCAGGCTTACAACTGCTCCTATTTATACTACTTAAACTATGTCTTCAACTCCTTCAAGTCTTGTGCTTCTTGTGTGAGAGTGGTCAAGCCAAAAAATCAACCTTGTGCTTCTTGAAGCTCAATCTCATCCTTTGATTTAGTAGGTAACAAATAAGCTTGAATCTGAGCCATCCACTGGTACTTTGACTTGGATTGATGAGCTGGATATTGGGGGGAAAATGGTAGTGGGTTTGGGTTTTGGGAAAATCCGGATAAAAGGATTAAGGTGGGTCTTGGTTTTGATGTAGCTGGGTAAAAGGAGAATGGGGGATGGAGTGTTTGGGGAGGTGGGATACACAGGAGAGAAAGGGAGGGTCTTGGTTTTTTAGGGTTTGATTTGGGCGGGAATGGGAAGAAGACAGAGGTGGGTGGTTTTGTTATTGCTTTGATGGGTCAAATTGACCGGGTATGGTTGGACCTGGGTTAGGTTATATTTGGGCCTAAGTAGTATTTTGGATTTAGGATGTAGATATGGAACCATGTAATACTTTAAGGACCAAAAGTGCCAAAACTGAAAATCCGGGGCCATTCACGCAATTCGAAAATGTAATCCAAGGTCCATCATTGATAATCTCTGATAGTGTAAGGACTGAATCTGCCAAATTGTGAAACCTGAGGACTAAACTTGACAAATTTAAAAATCCAGGGATCAAAACTGTAATTTCTCAAAACTTTTGAAATTTTTCACCAAAGAATTAATTATGACAACTTATGATTTCAAAAGGACCTTTGGTGACTTTTCTTTTTAAAATTCGTGCTCAGGGACTATTTCTGTCAATTTTTGAAAGACGGAGGACTGAAACTGCCAATTATGCGAACTTTGTTCGTTTTTCATTTGTTTTCGATAATTTTGCATCTGAAACATATAAAACACAATTTTGAGATATTTTCAGTATTTTGATGCATTTCGGAGTGTTTTTAAATGTTTTGCAGTTCAGATTTGACCTAAAATGATGAGTGAATACGCACTCATCAAATCCCCCACACTAGAACATTGCTAGTCCCTAGCAATCTTTTGAGAAAAACTTAATGGATTTGAATCTCTTTACCAAAAGCCATTACTTCTGGAGTAGCCAAATGTTTCAGTTCAAGTAAGAACCATGGTACACCGATAACCATGTGATTTTGAGCAAACCACCAACTTCCAACGGATTTGATTTGTCTTTACCAGAAGCCGTTTGCTCTGGACTAGCCAACTCTTAGATAAATTATCAATATTATCTTTGGTGAGCGGATTACCAATTATGGTTTTCCAACTGCCTTTACCACAAGCTATAAACTTGCGGGCTAGCCAACTCTTCACTAATTAAAGATATGGTGAGCTGAACACCATACAATTTTGGGCAAATTGCAAGCCGTCAACGGATTTGAGAAATCTTTACCAAGAGCCGTTTGCTCCTGGATTAGCCAATCCTTTTGTTTTTTAGACATGGCGGACTGATAACCGAATGAGAAAGTGTAAAACACTTACTCCAAAAAAATTTTGGCCAAAAATGAGGGAATTGGGTGGTAAAACATATGATAAAATTCGCGAGAATTCCCCACACTAGAAATGAATATTGCCCTCAATATTCAAAGTATCGGCGGTTATGCCGAAACTAAGAACATAAAGGGAAATACTACGGCCATTATTCGAAGTTTTTGAAAACTTTATATACAACAGCGGGGGGCAACTCCCCCACACTAGGGTGGTAGAAAGTAGAAAGAAGTCAGAAATATGGGTGAAAACCCATATAGAGTGCTACTGTTTTTGATTCCCGAGTCGCTAGCTTGACTCGACCCCGTATTCATTTGTTCTTGGGGAAGCAACGTGGAAAAGAAAATCTCCATCGGACTTTCATTCAAATGGTTTGGATACACATTGAATGTGTCAAAAGTTCCACTCCGATGAGATACATCCGGCTCAAAAGAAAGAGAAATGCCGGGTCAAAGATGGTATCTTCACTCCCGTAGGAGTTAAGACATGGAAAAGAGATGGGAGGAGAAGGCAAAGTGTCAATTACTTGACAACGGGTGGGATAGGTGGGCAAAAGATTAGTTTGAGGAACATTAACGGAATGTTCAGAAATCTTTTCCACCGCAAGAGAAGTCACAACATCCGTGTTGGACTTAAGAAATATCCGAGAGTGAACTCCCTTGAAAGGTAAGATACCGGGTTTGAAAACTTTTTCCTTGGAGAGGAATGAAACGCAAGTATCAACCATGGTAAAATCCTCAATGGTGGACGAGTTACTCATGGATGAAAGGGGATGTAGAGCATTTTGCTCAAAAAGCTCATCCTCAATTCCGGGAGGAAGAGGATCGATGTGAGCGAGTTCACCGGCGAACTCCTCATGGAAAAGCCTACTCCTTTAGGAAGGAGGAAGCAATTCAAATGTGGACGACTCATACTCAGGAAGAGAAAGATGAAAAGTGGGAGTGCCACTACTCTCTTTTTCAGTATGAAAGTCATCAAAGTGGAATACTTCAAATTCCGGAAGAGAATCATTGGACAAAGCCTCAAGTTCAGAAAATGGTTTGGGCTTTTCCAAGATATAGTCACTATCCACAACGGGGATAGGAGATGAAGCTGGTTTAGCACATAATGATTCGATCTTAGAAACGAGGAGATTTACATTGAACAATTTTTCACGGAGTATCTCGTCCTCAATTTCCGATCATCGAATCTCTCACCTCCTCTAAGCTAACTAGCTCAGAAGGAAAGTCCTCGACATAATCGATGTCTCCATAAGATAAAGAATCGTCAAACGAAGTACAATCGTTGTCAGAATCGGAGAACATCTCGACATGATCGTTTGGGATGTCAAGAGGAGGAGAAGAATCATCATCAAGAGGCTCATCAAACATATTACCGGAGATAACCTCGGACTCACTTGGGGTTGGGACAAGGTTCTCAACACAAGACGGTTCCGTTTCCTGAATAGTGCTAAGATTTTCGTCCCCCATTAAAAGATTATCCGACGGTTCTAAGGTAGATAGGCAAGATAAGGGCGGAGAATGGACATGTGCGGTACTTTGTGGGCTTGAGTTATGCACCTTGTCCTTTGTCATCTCCCAATCTTCCTCATCCTCGTCATCGAGACGACAAGCTTCGTTAAAGAGGAGAAGCTTTTGAGCTGCTCGCTCATCGGCTAGTAATCTTTCGTTGAGAGCCGCTTGTTCCTCGGAAAGTTCTTCAAGGATACGAGGATATTGATCGATGACGAGAAGCTGTGGGGGTTGGATGTTGTCAAATTCGGAAGTCCACGATTGACATTGATAATCATCATGAGGACCCCCACACTTAGCACAATGAGGGTATTGGGGAGAGAAATTTTGAAATGACGTTTGATCATTGAAATGATGAAAATACGGTTCTGGTTCGTATGAATTTTGTGGAGGGTAGTTGAAATTGTTTTGAGGATAATTGAAAGAGTTTGGGTTAGAATCATAAGCGAATGAATTCTCGGCACAAATCGAACAACATCCATTGACAAGATAGTTTCCACACCACTCGCACATACATTTGTAACAACGAAAACCTTGTGGTAACAAGTCTCCACAACCGTAGCAATAATTTTGATCAAACAAAGATATTTCGGGCTCGGGAATAGGAATCGAGGGTTCAACAACATCACATAAAGCGGTATTTCCCGAAGTTGAATCATGACGAAGTTCAATTAAGAAGTTTTGAATCATGTCATTTCTGGCCCTAAAGAAATCGTCGGTAAAACGTTCTGAAGATTCCGGAGTTGGGACAAGTGGTGTGCTCTTAGAGCTAGCAAGTTCCACCACTTCCGTTATGGTCTCCGGTGTTTGAACGGGTTCATCGTAATCAATTCTAATTCTCGACCTTTTTTCATCGGCTTGAATTTGCTCGATTAGATTACGGGTTCTAGATTCAAAGAAAGTGTCCTCGGGACCCTCGGTGGGTGCTTGAGGTAGCTCCGACGTTTGAACGGGTTTGTCAACATTAGAACGTATTTCGGGTTGTGGCGGGTGGTCAAAATAACCTTGAAAAGAATTTTGTATGGATAATTCGCATACAATTGCAAAATTCGCTTGAACTAGGCCTTCCACACCGCTCACACACACTTGTGACGATGATGTTGTCGACATAAGAATTAAACATATAGAGGGTTAAAGAGATAGAATTAAACGGTTTTGAGGTTAAAGAAGAGTAGAATCAAACGGTATGAGAGGGTAAGAGAAATAGAATCATACGGATAAGAGGAATGAGAAGAGTATTTTTGTATTTTTGGATTTTATGAAAAACGGTAACTTCACGAGGAAGGATCTTCAAGTCACTAATCGCAAAAACCTCACGATGTTTTCGCAACACACCTCCCCGGCAGCGGCGCCAAAATTTGATTCGTGTGAAGTGAGTGTGTGAAAACACAAATATCAACGTATATCAAAATAACCGTAAAATTCGACAAATTAACCCTTTAGGAAAAAGGTCAACGTGCCAAACCTCACGGGTGTGATAAAAGTGATACCGGGAAGTGATTTCCCCGGGTCGTGTCCCAACGAGGTGTGAATGGAAGGATTCGTTGAGTTTCGTGATTTGAACTTGAATTGGTTTTTAATGATTTGGATTTGATTACGAATTCTACAATTTAATTAACGGGAAAGTAATTAAGGCAAGGGAACCCTAAGAAACTAAAAATAAACTATCACTAAGCCTAAGGAATGATAAAACGAAGCTACACTAAGTCCTAGGGTGCTAAAACGCAAAAACGTAAAAACGGTAAAACAACCCGAGCCATAAACGTAAAAATTTTGCAATTTAAGGGCTACGGGTGTGAAATCAATTTTCCTACGATCTATTTGACTAAAAATAATTTTAGGAAAAAGCGGAATATTTTTTTGACTTTTAAATTAATTACTACGAATTAAAAACTATTTTAATCTAATTAAATGATAAAAAATACTAAACTTCTTTGGAAAAAACTGAAAATTTCACCAAAAGTACTTTAAGTTACACAGATTCTGAGAAAATTGAGAAAACAGTAGGTTGCTATTGGAAATAAGCAACCAATAAGCCAATAAGAGCTTATAGCTTAAACTGTTTTGAAAGGGTAAAAGGATAGTTTGTGTAAAATAAAACAGGACAAGACCCAAGGGCGCAGTGGTTGTGATGTTGTGTTGTGAGGTGGGTAGCGTGGGTTCGAGTCGGCTATGCCACTTTTGCAAAACTTTATTTTTTTTGTTGATTTTCTTTTTGAGACTTGAAGATATGATCAAAATGAGAGACTTTTGTGAAAACTTAAGTTTTGAAAACTCGAATAAGTGTATAAACAGACTTATAAACAACTGATCTCAACAGTGAGCATACAAACAATTTTGAAAACAAATAACCAAACACTCCTTTAGCTTATTTTCATTACTGTTAACATTAAGCAGTTTTGACAAAAAAATGATCAACTAAAATGTGAATAAGCTAAACTTAAGCACACTAAGCTAATAGAACAAGGGGTAACAGTTGGCTTTCTAACTTAAACTAGGGAGAATCCTAAACTATAAAAGTGGAGATAAGCAAATGGAAAGCAAGCAGCTAAGGGAATAAGCTCTAAATAAACTAAGATTAACTATACTAGGCTTAAACTAACTACAGTGTTTCTAATAAGCAGTTGACAACAATTGATAAGCAAGAAAAAAAAGAGAAAGGTGACCTGTGGACTACTATTGCGGTCGCAAGCCTTAGGGGACTGTTTGCAGCTTATTAATAAGCTGGACAGTGAGCTTCCAAGCAAAGTACAAGCTGCACAACAAAGTTAGCCAAGTGGAGATGCAAAGTAAACCAAGTAGGGTACAAAAAGAAGCTTTTAATAGCTTAAAAATAAGCTGTTATCAGCATTGTTTTGGACTAATGTCTGCTGATATGACAGTAACCAAAAAACAGTCTGATTTGATTGAAAGATGGGTTTAAACTATGCAGGGACAAATCCTGGTGCATGAAACTGGGACCAAGGTTAGTTTGGAAAGTAGAGACTTGAGAAAACAAATTTCTACAAACTTTAGAAATCAATTAGGCTACAAAAAAATGGCTCAAAACAGCAGCATCACTGCTGTTCTTGAGCAGTTCAGCAGACCTCATTTTTTTTTTCTTAAAATGTTGCAAGACTTTTCTAATCAACTCAAAACTTGGTGACACTAACTAATGACAAGTATACTACTTTGACTGTGTTGGTCAAAATGGGTAAAATCCATTTTTGACTCTTTTCTCCTTTAAAACAAACACCCCTTAACTTATACAAGATTGATTGAGAAAACTAGCTTTGGTGATTCCTTTATGTAAAACACAACAGAAAGATTGTAACTTAATGAGAAGACATAACAAGCACTATTGAAACATAATTAGTTAATTAAAAGAAATTTTTCATTGATAACATAAAAATTACACTTGAAATTCTTAAGACTAAACTAAGACTTCATTAAAACTAAGACTGATTTTTAAAATAAAAACTAGGGGTGTCTTTCTCAGGCTTACAACTGCTCCTATTTATACTACTTAAACTATGTCTTCAACTCCTTCAAGTCTTGTGCTTCTTGTGTGAGAGTGGTCAAGCCAAAAAAATCAACCTTGTGCTTCTTGAAGCTCAATCTCATCCTTTGATTTAGTAGGTAACAAATAAGCTTGAATCTGAGCCATCCACTGGTACTTTGACTTGGATTGATGAGCTGGATATTGGGGGGAAAAATGGTAGTGGGTTTGGGTTTTGGGAAAATCCGGATAAAAGGATTAAGGTGGGTCTTGGTTTTGATGTAGCTGGGTAAAAGGAGAATGGGGGATGGAGTGTTTGGGGAGGTGGGATACCTGGGAAGCAGAGAAAGGGAGGGTCTTGGTTTTCTAGGGTTTGATTTGGGCGGGAATGGGAAGAAGACAGAGGTGGGTGGTTTTGTTATTGCTTTGATGGGTCAAATTGACCGGGTATGGTTGGACCTGGGTTAGGTTATATTTGGGCCTAAGTAGTATTTTGGATTTAGGATGTAGATATGGAACCATGTAATACTTTAAGGACCAAAAGTGCCAAAACTGAAAATCCAGGGGCCATTCCTGCAATTCTGAAAATGTAATCCAAGGTCCATCATTGATAATCTCTGATAGTGTAAGGACTGAATCTGCCAAATTGTGAAACCTGAGGACTAAACTTGACAAATTTAAAAATCCAGGGATCAAAACTGTAATTTCTCAAAACTTTTGAAATTTTTCACCAAAGAATTAATTATGACAACTTATGATTTCAAAAGGACCTTTGGTGACTTTTCTTTTTAAAATTCGTGCTCAGGGACTATTTCTGTCAATTTTTGAAAGACGGAGGACTGAAACTGCCAATTATGCGAACTTTGTTCGTTTTTCATTTGTTTTCGATAATTTTGCATCTGAAACATATAAAACACAATTTAGAGATATTTTCAGTATTTTGATGCATTTCGGAGTGTTTTTAAATGTTTTGCAGTTCAGATTTGACCTAAAATGATGTGTGAATACGCACTCATCAACGGGCAATCCCATAACTCTACCAAGAAAATTGCAAATAACTCTAGGATTATCGGGGTCTTGCCTAGTTGGGATAGGCTTCTTCATTACCCAATTGTAGTAGGTGCTAGTCATTATGTTGATTGGGGACTTGCGATCAATGTAGGCCTTTGCCACGAAAAGGTGTCCTATGCAACATGGTATATTAAGATTCCAAGGGTTCCCAAACTTGATCCTAGGGCTTTTCCTAACATACATGTGACGGAGGTCACGCACTAAGTGAGGGTGGCGAGATAGTTCTTCTTCCGTAGGAAACTTTTTTAAATAGTCATTGTCTACTTCATTTACTTCCTCGGTTGTTTCATTCGTCGGTGTTTCCTTAACCTCAAGTATCACCTCATGGTTCGCGTCGTCATTTGTTCTATTAGGTTTCACTAAGGCGATGGTATTGACGAATTGAACGTGCTTAGCTAACTTACTTGGGTCCTTAATCTCTACACCGGAAGTTTCGGGAGTTGAGATAGCATTAACCTTCCTATCACTATTGGTCATGGCTTTCAAAAGTTTATCTATCTTCCTATCCATTTCGGCTTGTTGTTGGTTAAAGCGGTCCGAGAGCTTAGCTATTTGGGCTTCTTGGGATGCGACTAGGTTTTGCAACATCCCTTCAATGTTTTGTTGGTTAGGGCCGTGAGATGGGGGGCATGAGAAATCATTGGAAGTAAATTCTTTGGTTTGCCCGCAATAGAAGTCGGGCTTGCCCTTCCATGCTTCTCGGGCATCATTAAAAGTCCTAGGTCCGGGTGTGGTAGGGAATCTTCCTCCCGTTCCATTAATACGCGAGGATGCGTAGTCAATGGAAGCTTGTTCGGGGAATCGGGTGCAAGTGCGCGTGTTATGAGGGTCACTACACGGCTCACACGAGGAAGAAACTTTGTTCACATGGCGTGAAGACTTAGGATTTTCGTAGGAGCTCATTAGGAATTTTACTTGATCTTCAAGCTCGAGCATCCTACGGTCGGAAGATTGTGAGTCAATTGGAGGCAAGGAGATTGCCTTAACGGTTTTGGGCAACTAACGGGGGTCATTCCAACTTTCTTGTCATAGAGAGCAAGGTCCTCTATTATACCCCATGATTCTTCCGCTGTGAGATCACTAAGTTTTCCACCGGCCGCTTGGTCAATGGATCGCTTAGTGGGGAAGTTGACATGATCATAGAAGAGTTGGACTTGAAGCCAAAGATCAATGCCGTGATGAGGGACTTTATGGAGTAAGTCCTTGAATCGAGTCCATGCTTCGTAGAGAGATTCACCTTGACGTTGTTGGAACATCAAGATGTCATTCCTAAGCTTAGTGGTTCTCCCCAGTAGGAAAAATTGAGCAAGGAAGCGAGAGGTGAGATCATCCCAACTTGAGATGGAGCCGGCGGGAAGTCGCTCAAGCCAATTACTAGCTTGGTCCCGTAGAGAGAATTGGAAGAGACGCAGACGCGTGGTCTCCCGAGTTGTAGCATCAAGGTCGATGGAATCGACAATTTTAAGGAAATCCTTAAGATGCTGATTAGGATCTTCGGAACGAAGTCCATGGAATGCACATCCGTTTTGCACCAACCAGATGGTGTCAGATCGCAGGGCCGTAGTTTGGGCTTGGTCGGGAAGCTCAATGGTGTTCCTATAACCTTGGTGGCTAGGTCTGGAGTATTCACCAAGAGTACGGCCTCTTGGCGGGTCATTTGGTGGTAGGTTGATGAATGGTGGTTGGTTATCACCTTCCATGATGAAAAGTGATGGGGTTTTACGAACAAAGGTCACGAAAAGGGGGATAAACTACGAGGAAGCTAAAAATAAGAAAAAGTTTACTTGATAGGAATCAAGTAAAGAAACCTAAACGAGGTGGACTACTAACTAGCTATTCTATTCCCCGGCAGCGGCGCCAAAAACTTGATAACGCTACACGCGTCGTTCGGGGTCAAAGGAACTTCCTTTTCGTCGAGAAAGTTTTTCAACACCCTAGGCAATGAACCTAATCGTTGTAGTGTAGTATTAGGGTAAGCCACGGGAATTGATATCGTTATCTAGGGGAATAGGAATGCTAGTGAGAAGTTACTATGCTAAGGTTGGGGTTGAGGAAGATTATTTTTTATCTTTTTATGTTTTTTAGGAAATGGAAAGGTACGAATCTCGGGGTTTGGATTTGGGGGGTTGGTATTTCTACCGATTACTTCTACTATCTAATTATCTAATTAACTAAGGTGAGGGTAGTCTATTTCTAATTATTGTGTGCTCGTATGATGATTTAAAAATGTGTTTACTTAGGTTTTATTACTCCTTAATTATCTCCTATTGATGGTTGAATTGTCACGTCCTTATTCTTAATCGCGTTGTGTGTCTAAGGTCGTAGGGTATGCGTTTATCCCTAACTCTTTGAAACTACCAAAGGGTCTCGTCTACAAAATCTCTAGGATTTATAAACTCTAACTCTAAGGTACTCTTTGGATGGTTTAGCCTACAACTACTCTAGGTGTTATAGTCTAAGGTTCACAAAGATTAATCAAGCATTAACTACACAACGAATGACCTATCGCATTACTAGATCATTAACAATTAAGATAAGAGATAACCAATCAATATTCAATAGTTAAGTTTCATATTCCCTAAGCAAACACACAAGTAAATTAGCCGGACATGGAGAACATGCAAGCATACACACAAATAATTGAAGACATAATTGAATTAATTAAGTAAAACACTTATCTTGGTGTAAGATAGGGTTTAGAACCCTAAAATACTGTACAAGACAGCCTTGGTTCGGTTTAGGTTTTTACTCCAAAAGACTACACACTGAAAACTGAAAAATTCGGTCTCTATATATAAGATTACATTCGCGACGGCGTCACCTTATGATTTGTGACGCCGTCGGGTCGCCGTCATTAGGGTTTCGTCTTGGCTACGTTAGTCTTGCGACGGCGCCACCTTATGCTTGTGGCCGTCCTCTTCACTCTCGACGCGTCTGGATCAAATCTAGGCCGTCTGAGTTGCGACGACCTACTCTTTTAAAGCCCGACACCGTCACTTGAAAATAAGCAATTTGGCTACTGTATCGTCACAACATGTGCTCCGACGGTGTCGCAGATAACACCTGACGCCGTCCCCTTGTGTTTCAGCAGCTTGAGTGTCTTGATTCTTGACTTTGGCCATTTTCTTCGTATATCCGTGCCTTTTCGTCCAAATAAATGCCATTCCAGCAATTTGCCTTCAAGAGACCTAAAAAGTGAAAAGAAACGATATTAAGTAATTGTAATACCTGAAATTCTAAAATTCACAAAAAGACCAAAATACCCTTATGATCAAAAGTAAGAATAATTAAATAAACAGAATACCAAATGAGCTATGTAAATTCAGAAAACTTATAAGAAATATTACGTATGATCCAAATAAATATTGAATGACTTTGTAAAGTTAATTTTATAGATTATAATTTTCTAAAATCATTTATGTATTTTATATAATTAGCCGTGTATAATTAATAGTTTTATAAAAGAATTTAATTAGTAAAAGCCCAATATAAATTTATATTATTAAGAGACCATTTATTTTAAGTCCAATACATTATAAAGCCCACAAGAAAAATTGGAAAAGTATATATATACATATATTCGGTTCACATTTATCCCTAAATACCGATTTATACCAAACCGACTTCCAAAACCCTTCACAAATCGATTTCCAGTTTCCAGAGCTTGAGACCAATTTTCTTGGACAAGTTTGAAGGTAAAGAAGGTGGGAAAAATAGTGATCGAGTTCCAAAGCTGCTGGTTTAAGCGTGGTGAGTTTTTGAGTGAATTAGGGTTTCGACAAGTGAGGTTTTGTGCTTCTTTTGTTCTAACGATCCAAGCTCATTAAGGGTAAGTTCCTAATGTTGATTTCAGTCCTATAAGTCATATATAACACGTAAAAATTAGCCATGCATGATTTATAAGTCGTATGAAATTATTGGAATCTAAAACCCTAGAAATCGTATAAAAATAACGAATGGGTGTATAATATTTTTAGAGATCATGAATTGATTTTTTCAGAAGCTATTACATGTTATAAGACCTGAATAAAATACATAATTATGAATTCGAAGCTTGTATGAATTGTTTTGAGTTTTATGGTTCGGTTAAACATGGAAAAAGGAAAGAATTAAAAAGGGACGATTAGGGTTTTGCATAAACTAGGGTTTTCTTGTAATCATTAAAGGTAATTAATGAAGTAGTAATGATGAGCTAATGATTGGTTAAACCTAGGTTTAGGGTTTGTACTTGAATTATACTTATTCGGTTTTAAACAAAGTTTTGGGTTGGTTTTGTAAACTATGAAACTTAAAGGTGATTTTTGGGAAGAGTAAAATAATGGTACTAAACGTATAAAAATAGGTGTGGGGGTTAAACATGTAATTTTGGATATTTAAAGGGCCATTCGAATTTTATTTAATTTATTAGGGTACGTTTTGTAAATTCTAAAACCTTTGGGTTAAAAGTGTAAAATCTGATAAAGTAAGGTGAGATTGTGAACTTAAAGATGTCAAGGGTGTAATTTGTAATTCTGAGTAATTATGGGTTCAACAAGTGTAAATTGATTTTGTAGAGACACGCATGAGTTACGTTAATTTCGGTTTGTTATCATTTACGTTCTAGGTTAAATTGGGAAATCATTAAAAGAAGTAATATGTGAATTTAATGCGTATTTAGTAATATTTAAAGAGTATGGGAAACCCTAGAACCTAAATTGGAAGTTGGTGAATTAATGAGGAATACCCTAAAATGTTGAGATTTCGTCTGTCACTAAAATGAGAATATTCTGACAACTCTAAAAGTATTAATGCGATAAATCCGTTATAATATTAATGATGCTAAAATATTAAATAAATCATAATCCGTGTAGATTCGTTGGAGGAGACGCGACGTTACATCTTCGTATTCGTTCATTCGTTACTTTTCTCTCAATTGCTTTAAGGTACGGATATTCTGTCTTACTTTAAGACACTTATGTTATCGTACAGATATTCTGACCTTTTCAGTAAAGGTTCCTTATGATGTTCTTTTCGTTAGCTTTCCTACTTTTCTTATTAGGGTTTCCGATGCCATTGCTATGAACCCTTTCTTGTTTGTTTGACCTGTTGTTTATCTGAACTTATGTTTTATTGAACCATGCGTTATCTGATTTGAACTTTATGTTAGGAAGACTTTGATGTGCATATTTGTTGAACCTTGTTATATTTGAATATGAACCTTATGATATGAGTTATCTGATATGATATCTGTTGAACTTTGTGTTTGATTATGATCTGTGTCATTTATGACAATTTGTTTAACCTAAGTTAGTTTGACACCCGAGCCAAATTATTAACTAGTCATGGTGGTTCCATGTCCGTGTCAGTGATGCACCATTGACATGACTCTAGGGCGATAGAGTGAAGTTCGCCACGTCCCTTATCTGTTATTTGTTATGAGCTCAGTTGGTATTATATTACCTATATATGTCTGTGGGGCGTATGGATGCATCCTAGATCTGATCTGTTATCCGATATGATTTGTTCTGGGTGAATGATGTCGTGTGCAATACGCGTCTTCACAACTTCTGGGAGCTAGCTACTCCAAATTATTTTCTGAGATTATTTCTGTATATGTATGATGTTTTGATATGATATGTTCTGGGCTCGAGGTAGTTAACTAAATCTTTATCTGTTATTTCTATGATAAGTATTCTGATATGATTTGGTATGTTCAATGTTTATGATTATGTGCAAGGCTTATTATATGCTATTATATGTGCTTATGCTTTTGTATGTTTATGTGACTACCGTCTGCTATGCTAAGATATGATTAATATGTTTAAATATGATTCGCATGCTGTCATCTGATATTATGTTAGTTTATCGCTATATGGATTCGTTAATCTGTGAGGTGAATGTGCTAGTATGAAAGTGAGTATTCTATAAGTTTAGTATGTATAATTTGATCAGTTAATTTTGGGAACTTTGCTTATACATTAGTGTTTTATTGCCTATGTGACTTGCCATGTTTGAACTCTGCTGATGTTAGGATTTGATCTTAGAACTGGGTTAGTTTATGATAGTTGTTTTGATAATTGCTAATGATTATGCTATGTTGTGATGGGTCTATTTAATTATAGTTTGTCTAATATGTTCTAATTGTTTGTGAGACTGCCATGTTTTGGACTGCTATTTTCCGCTGCTGCTTTAATGTTTTAAATGTGTTAAGTGAAGGTTAATTAATTTGTTAAATGCCGGATTATTTTCTAGAAAGTGTTTTTGTTAGTCTTAGACTTTTCGTTTGGTTTATATGTAATCTATTTGCTCTTGATATGCTAAGTGTTTGGTTGTTCTGATGTGTTTGCGTTTGTGTCATTTATGTGTTATGAGATGTTTAACTTGTTTTGTGGTTGTTTGGATTTCTGTATGTTTGAGTTCCGCAGAATCCTAAAAGATCCCTTATCATTATTTCATTTTGATTTCGTCATTTGTATATTTTGTTTTGTTTAGCTTTTGTTTCGTTATATCTGTTCACTGGGCTTTGTAAGCTCAGCCGCACTTTTCTTTTCCTGCGGCAGGTATTAAGCGTTCAAGATAAGCTTATGGGATAGCTGATCTGGGTTGAGAGTAGAGACGAGAGCGAGATTCGATTATAGAGATCTTAGATTTATTTTGAAGTTTAGTTATTTATGTTTTCTCTTGAGTTTTTGTAAAGGCTTCCGCTATTGTATAGTTATTAAAGTTCTGATATGAAACCGTATTGTGATATCTTAACCCTTGTTGGGTCGGGGTGTTACAATTTATGGTATCAGAGCAGGTTTTAGGACCCTTAGAGCTTAGGCTATGACCTGTGAGGATTGGGTAGATTTAGGATTTCCCTTCTGCATACTTTCTTTGCGTCCCTTACCGCACTTAGACTTTGCTAATAGTTGATTGTCCTTTTAGATGGTTATTCCCCGTCGCTCTAGTTCGTCTGATAGGAGCAATCAAGGACCTGCTAGACAACCTAAGGAGAAGACGAGGTGGGCTGTTGTTGTTGCTAAGGGCTGTACGAGGTTTGGTAGGGTGAAGCGAACCAATAAGAGGGTACGAGTTCCGGCATATATGTGGCCATGCACAATCGAAGAGAAGCTGACCTTGAAGGAAGTGGACGGAAAAGTGGTAGAGGATTATGAAACTAAGGTTGTGGACAACCAAGGTTTCACCACTACATATCATGATAGGTGTCCCAAGTTCGTTGAGGATGAAGGAGTAGGACAGGCTGAGAGTCGCGATCTGTATGCTTTTGTGGGTCGTGTGCCGGAGGAGGAAGAGAGGAAGCGAAAAGGTGGCTTTGCCAGTAATTTACAACCACAGCATGAAGGAAACAAGAACGGATGGATAAGCGAGGAGGAAGAGGAAGAAGAGGAACCCGAAGAAGAATACGAGGTGGAGTCGGAATTGGAGTCTACGGCTACTAGTAGGTTCAATCTGACATAAGAATAGGAATTTAAACTTCGAGTAGTTGCCTTCGTTATGAGAAGCTTTGACATTGATTTTGGGTTAGGTCCTTTTGTTTCGCTCAACGATTGAATCTTAGATTATTGAGTTTTATTTTGGGAGTACATCTTTTGACGATTTTGAAAATTTTGTTTGATTAATGGAATAAACCAAATTTGATATATAATTCCTGTTCGTTGTTTTCTTTCGATAGATTCGTTGAGTTTCCATTAGTCCTCATCAGTTTAGATCGCTATTTATTTTCTTTATGATGTTGTTTTGTTGCCGCTTGATTATGTATTACCATTATGATGGTATACTCATGTGGTTTTGGCCTGTTGTAGTAGGATTACTTGTTATCCGTATATTTTCTCTATATGGTGTGTTTTGCTATGATATTCGTTATGTGTTGTGTCATGAACCGAGACCAAGTATAGTGACAATAAGAACTTGTTATGTGATGCAAGTATTATGACGCCTGATCAACGTAATAATACCGAGATCATATAATCTGAACTTATTGAAAGTATACAACGTCTGGGAAATGCCTGTGGTTGATAGATGTATGGATATTTGCCTGGTATTCGTTGTTTGGTACTTTTCATATTGGGTTGAGACTCTGTATTTAATTGTGAGATTTTCGTCGGTATCTGTTGCATATAAGTTTTGTACCATTGGGATCCGAAGTTGTTATTATCTGCGTTAACCTATAGATTGTTATGCCTGCCTTAGATCTGTATGTCTCCTCATACTCCTGCGATTAGTAACCATTAGGATTCGTTCCACCTATGCATATGATAGTTTTATCATTTGATACCTGTGTAAGTTAAAGCGTGTTTTTGATTTTCTTTATCTCATCTTTTACTGCTAATACTTTAATAAGTATACGATTAGCATTCGTCATTTATTCCATGAAGTTTCGTAATCCACATTTGTCGCCGTACTATTCCGTCTTGTTCAATTTCGAGGACGAAATTTCTTTTTAGAGGGGAAGAAATTGTAATACCTGAAATTCTAAAATTCACAAAAAGACCAAAATACCCTTATGATCAAAAGTAAGAATAATTAAATAAACAAAATACCAAATGAGCTATGTAAATTCAGAAAACTTATAAGAAATATTACGTATGATCCAAATAAATATTGAATGACTTTGTAAAGTTAATTTTATAGATTATAATTTTCTAAAATCATTTATGTATTTTATATAATTAGCCGTGTATAATTAATAGTTTTATAAAAGAATTTAATTAGTAAAAGCCCAATATAAATTTATATTATTAAGAGACCATTTATTTTAAGTCCAATACATTATAAAGCCCACAAGAAAAATTGGAAAAGTATATATATACATATATTCGGTTCACATTTATCCCTAAATACCGATTTATACCAAACCGACTTCCAAAACCCTTCACAAATCGATTTCCAGTTTCCAGAGCTTGAGACCAATTTTCTTGGACAAGTTTGAAGGTAAAGAAGGTGGGAAAAATAGTGATCGAGTTCCGAAGCTGCTGGTTTAAGCGTGGTGAGTTTTTGAGTGAATTAGGGTTTCGACAAGTGAGGTTTTGTACTTCTTTTGTTCTAACGATCCAAGCTCATTAAGGGTAAGTTCCTAATGTTGATTTCAGTCCTATAAGTCATATATAACACGTAAAAATTAGCCATGCATGATTTATAAGTCGTATGAAATTATTGGAATCTAAAACCCTAGAAATCGTATAAAAATAACGAATGGGTGTATAATATTTTTAGAGATCATGAATTGATTTTTTCAGAAGCTATTACATGTTATAAGACCTGAATAAAATACATAATTATGAATTCGAAGCTTGTATGAATTGTTTTGAGTTTTATGGTTCGGTTAAACATGGAAAAAGGAAAGAATTAAAAAGGGACGATTAGGGTTTTGCATAAACTAGGGTTTTCTTGTAATCATTAAAGGTAATTAATGAAGTAGTAATGATGAGCTAATGATTGGTTAAACCTAGGTTTAGGGTTTGTACTTGAATTATACTTATTCGGTTTTAAACAAAAGTTTTGGGTTGGTTTTGTAAACTATGAAACTTAAAGGTGATTTTTGGGAAGAGTAAAATAATGGTACTAAACGTATAAAAATAAGTGTGGGGGTTAAACATGTAATTTTGGATATTTAAAGGGCCATTCGAATTTTATTTAATTTATTAGGGTACGTTTTGTAAATTCTAAAACCTTTGGGTTAAAAGTGTAAAATCTGATAAAGTAAGGTGAGATTGTGAACTTAAAGATGTCAAGGGTGTAATTTGTAATTCTGAGTAATTATGGGTTCAACAAGTGTAAATTGATTTTGTAGAGACACGCATGAGTTACGTTAATTTCGGTTTGTTATCATTTACGTTCTAGGTTAAATTGGGAAATCATTAAAAGAAGTAATATGTGAATTTAATGCGTATTTAGTAATATTTAAAGAGTATGGGAAACCCTAGAACCTAAATTGGAAGTTGGTGAATTAATGAGGAATACCCTAAAATGTTGAGATTTCGTCTGTCACTAAAATGAGAATATTCTGACAACTCTAAAAGTATTAATGCGATAAATCCGTTATAATATTAATGATGCTAAAATATTAAATAAATCATAATCCGTGTAGATTCGTTGGAGGAGACGCGACGTTACATCTTCGTATTCTTTCATTCGTTACTTTTCTCTCAATTGCTTTAAGGTACGGATATTCTGTCTTACTTTAAGACACTTATGTTATCGTCAGATATTCGACCTTTTCAGTAAAGGTTCCTTATGATGTTCTTTTCGTTAGCTTTCCTACTTTTCTTATTAGGGTTTTCGATGCCATTGCTATGAACCCTTTCTTGTTTGTTTGACCTGTTGTTTATCTGAACTTATGTTTTATTGAACCATGCGTTATCTGATTTGAACTTTATGTTAGGAAGACTTTGATGTGCATATTTGTTGAACCTTGTTATATTTGAATATGAACCTTATGATATGAGTTATCTGATATGATATCTGTTGAACTTTGTGTTTGATTATGATCTGTGTCATTTATGACAATTTGTTTAACCTAAGTTAGTTTGACACCCGAGCTAAATTATTAACTAGTCATGGGGGTTCCATGTCCGTGTCAGTGATGCACCATTGGCATGACTCTAGGGCAGAGAGTGAAGTTCGCCACGTCCCTTATCTGTTATTTGTTATGAGCTCAATTGGTATTAAATTACCTATATATATGTCTGTGGGCGTATGGATGCATCCTAGATCTGATCTGTTATCCGATATGATTTGTTCTGGGTGAATGATGTCGTGTGCAATACGCGTCTTCACAACATTTGGGAGCTAGCTACTCCAAATTATTTTCGAGATTATTTCGTATATGTATGATGTTTTGATATGATATGTTCTGGGCTCGAGGTAGTTAACTAAATCTTTATCATTATTTCTATGATAAGTATTCTGATATGATTTGGTATGTTCAATGTTTATGATTATGTGCAAGGCTTATTATATGCTATTATATGTGCTTATGCTTTTGTATGTTTATGTGACTACCGTCTGCTATGCTAAGATATGATTAATATGTTTAAATATGATTCGCATGCTGTCATCTGATATTATGTTAGTTTATCGCTATATGGATTCGTTAATCTGTGAGGTGAATGTGCTAGTATGAAAGTGAGTATTCTATAAGTTTAGTATGTATAATTTGATCAGTTAATTTTGGGAACTTTGCTTATACATTAGTGTTTTATTGCCTATGTGACTTGCCATGTTTGAACTCTGCTGATGTTAGGATTTGATCTTAGAACTGGGTTAGTTTATGATAGTTGTTTTGATAATTGCTAATGATTATGCTATGTTGTGATGGGTCTATTTAATTATAGTTTGTCTAATATGTTCTAATTGTTTGTGAGACTGCCATGTTTTGGACTGCTATTTTCCTCTGCTTTAATGTTTTAAATGTGTTAAGTGAAGGTTAATTAATTTGTTAAATGCCGGATTATTTTCTAGAAAGTGTTTTTGTTAGTCTTAGACTTTTCGTTTGGTTTATATGTAATCTATTTGCTCTTGATATGCTAAGTGTTTGGTTGTTCTGATGTGTTTGCGTTTGTGTCATTTATGTGTTATGAGATGTTTAACTTGTTTTGTGGTTGTTTGGATTTCTGTATGTTTGAGTTCCGCAGAATCCTAAAAGATCCCTTATCATTATTTCATTTTGATTTCGTCATTTGTATATTTTGTTTTGTTTAGCTTTTGTTTCGTTATATCTGTTCACTGGGCTTTGTAAGCTCAGCCGCACTTTTCTTTTCCTGCGGCAGGTATTAAGCGTTCAAGATAAGCTTATGGGATAGCTGATCTGGGTTGAGAGTAGATACGAGAGCGAGATTCGATTATAGAGATCTTAGATTTATTTTGAAGTTTAGTTATTTATGTTTTCTCTTGAGTTTTTGTAAAGGCTTCCGCTATTGTATAGTTATTAAAGTTCTGATATGAAACCGTATTGTGATATCTTTACCCTTGTCGGGTCGGGGTGTTACAGTAATAACGGATACAAAAGTGATCAAATAAGGGCTTAAACGACCCCTCAAAAAGGTACCTTTTAAAACCTTATCACTTTTCCATAACCTGGTTGTAGAATTCCTTAGAGATAATGTTAACTGGGGAATCTGTGTCGATAAATGTGTGAAAATCAATGAACCCGATTTTGCATGAGATTTTCAGATAATAGGGATTCCTATGATGTATACGTACCCCCATCTCATAAAACTGTGGTTGGTCCCATTGCAATAATGTTTTTTTCAGAGTTATCTTGCCAATGGGTCATCTCGACATCGCTTGAGAGGTCTTCAGTACTTAATCCTAAGTTATCATCTTCCTCAAAATTCACGAAAACATCAAAATCCTTCCCCGAGTCAACCTCTCCAGGATCCGGGGGGTCGCTAAGAAATTTTTCTAAAGCTTCACCAAAATTCCCTACTGGGTCAATTGCACACACCTTCTCCGGGGTAGACTAATGTTCATTATGTCCGAATGTGGCGATTTCTCCATTAGCTTCAAGAGTCAATTTCTCCATTAGCTTCAAGCATGGGTCTTCCTAAAATGACAGGTATCCAGTTGTCTTCCGGAATGTCAAGAATCACAAAATCTACTGGGAAAAGGAATCTCTTAATCTTCACCAACACATTTTCAACAATTCCTAATGGCAATTGCATGGATCGATCAGCCATTTTAATTTTCATCTTGGCCGGTTTTAAGTTGCCAATTCCCATATGCAAAAACATCGAACGAGGCATTATGCTAATACTAGCTCCAAGATCTGCCAGAGCGTTACACATGTTTAGGCTCCCGATATAGCAAGGGAGAGTAAAGCATCCTGGATCTTTTTCCTTTTGTGGTAGCTCGTTCCTTAAAACCGCTGAGCATTTTTCGTTGAGGCGAATAGTCTCATCGTAACTTAATTCCCACGCAATATCATGACGATTAGTATTATCAGAATCATTAGTGGGAGGGTTTACCAGCAAAGTTTGGTCCAAAAGTGATTGTCTCTCCATGCTGATTCGTCGCTTAACCTTTTCTGAAAAGGTCAAAGGTTCTTCGAGGATAGTTTCTACTGTGTGGACAACTTCTTCCTCTTGAGCTGCTAGGTAATCAGAGATGGCTTCTGAACATGAACTAACACTTCTCTCTAATCTCTTTATCCTATCATCGTGAATATTAATAGAAGAGACTGTATTATCCACGAATGCTTTCATCATCTTTTCTATCCTATCATCGCACTCTCTTGATTCTTTGATGTGGTCAAGAATCTTTTTCTCAAGATTGTTCCCGGTATTGGTCTCAAATACACTTTCAACCCTACATGCTTCAGCTTCTCTTTCCAACCTTCGTCTTTCAAAAATTTCCCCGTAATTGTATTCTTGCTTCGTTATCGTCTTCATTACCTTATGATCGAAATTATCTCTCGGTACGTACCCAGTATCCATGTGCCACTTGTAGCAATGTTCAGAAATCCGTTGAATACATTCCAAGGCCTGATCAGGAGTCATGCTGGGAATAGGACTTAGTGAATCGAGAAGTTCTCGTGTTCGCGCATTAATCCCATGATAGAAGACGTATACGATCTGATGTTTGTTTAAATCATGAGTAGGGCATCGATAGAGAAGCTCATTAAATCTTTCCCATGCTTGGTAAAGCGTTTCTTCTCCAACCTGAACAAATTGATAGATTTTCCCAAGAAGCTTGGCCATCTTTGAAGGAGGGCAAAATTGCAAGACGAATTCTTTTCTAAGTTTATCCCATGCTCCTTTACAATCGTGAGGGAGTTTGTTATACCATCTTTTCGCTGTCCCAGAAAGGGTCATAGGAAAAATCCTTGCAGTGACTGAATAGCTTGGAGTACCTTTGACGTTGAAAAGAGAGGACAAGTGGAGAACTTCTTCTACGTGGTTCTGAGCGTCCTCATCTTCGTTTCCAGAAAACTCAAGTTCATGTAACTCACGAATAATATGATCTGGAATAGAGTATTTCTCAGTGTGAGAATCTTGAGTAAAGCTTCGCTGGTAGTTCTCATTCGGTCGCTCTAAATACTGCTCCATAGTTAGGTCATTGATATTATATTCATTGATGACCTCCGGTTCTGCGTCCGACTGGTCTGACTCGTAAAATGAGAAGATGTTGTGAATAGGAACCGGAGAATAGATTTTCCTTTTTCGAAATTGCTTTTCCGGGTCAGCAAATGGGGTAGCCAGAAAAGGCCTCGAGCTGCGAGTCTTGTATCCTGACATTATCAGAAAGAAAAATAAAAAAACAGACTTAATATGAAATCCTAAAATAGCTCCCCGGCAGCGGCGCCAAAAACTTGATGCAGGTTTTACTGACCAGGTCTTAATATTTATAGTGTCTCGCTATACCTATGGTCTACCCTAATGCACTAATAGACAGTGTACCCGGTCGTGTGTAGTGTAGTAAATGGTAAAGCCGAGGTCGTCCCAAGAGCTATGTGTGTTGGATTATTACTAACTCTAATTGTCACAGAATAATAATGGTTTCGATAGGGATTTAATTAATTAAACTACTAATGCAGAATAAAATAAAAGCAGATAAATGGTAAAGGGAAATCAATAGAGGAATATTGGTGCTAACCTAGTCAATCCTCCTAGCTAGTTATGTCTACGTCTACCTACTTCCAATTACTTCAGGTGGGGTCAAATTCGAGAGGACAACATTTGGTCAATTCGCCCTAACCTATCAGCAAGGATGCCACCACAGGAGAAATCAGGCGCACCGTCATAAGTCCTGTTGTTCCTGGTCCCCTAAGCCGAGTCATTAAGTACCGCTACATGCTAGATTCTAAATAGTGAGTGCCCGGCCGTTAGGAACTTAGACACTACACCCCCCAATTCTTAAGTTCATCCAAACGATAGGTGATCAGTTGGTCAAATCGCACAAGTAGAAAAGGTCGTCAGTTGTTCATATCTTACCCTTCCCGTCTCAGTCCGCTCACCTAGGGTCATTTGGTCATATATCCTAGGCAATTGGCCTCTACCGCCATTCAAAACTACCGAACCAAGGGTGACTACCAAAGAACTATGCATGCATACACTTAGAAATAATTGTACGGAAGTAAAGGTAAACGCAAATAAAACAATTAAGGAATCATAACTAGGCTAGCACCAAAGGGTGCTTAGCCGCTCATATTAATCATGCAAATCAATTCAATATTCAAAGGTACGAAATACATGAATTGAAAGTAAAAGAAATATAAAACGCTAAAGCTTATCGTAATGGTGTAACTTCTCCCTTGGAAACAGCTTCGTATGCTCCCCTAGACCTGCCTTGAGCTTTTTCCTACGTTCTCAGAGTGTTGTGTGTGGAATGGGATGCTTTGAAATGCTGAAATTCGTGGGGTATTTATAGGCCAGATCTGGGTTACGGCGTAACCAATAGAGGAGTTACGCCGTAACCTTCTATTTCTTCGTAAATGCACTAGATCTGCGAGTTACGGCGTAACCTTATAAGTGGTTATGCCGTAGTAGTCAATAAACTCGGTTATGTCGTAAGTGATGCAGTAGTTTCGGCGTAAATAACAGCGGCGTGGAACCTCTTTTGACCTAATGGAGTTACGTTGTAACCCTTGGGAAGAGTTACGCCGTAACCTCTTGATAAGTTGGTATTCTGGGTCACGCAATAGTTACGGCGTAATGTGAGAGAGGAGTTACGTCGTAACTTCTTCAAAATAGGCATACTGTGATAAATCTTTAGTAATGTTTCCATTTCCGCGTCTCTTTAGCTCCAATGCTCGTAATTTACCTGAAAGTGGAAAACAATAGAAAACAAGCATAAATCCATATAAATGATATAAATAACGAGCATTATCGGGGGAAATTGACACTTAATATTCAGGACTATTTGATGTTATCAAAGTCTATGTAGCTCAACCTCCGGGCTTTATCGATTTCGAAAAACCTAAACACGTGTACAAATTAAAGAAAGCTCTCTTCGGTGTTAAACAAGTCCCAAAGGCTTGGTATGATAGACTCAAATCATTTTTAATCAAAAACGACTATACCATGGGGTTAGTTGATAATACACTTTTCACAAAGAAAAAGGAATCACATATAATTATTGTTCAAATATACGTGGACGATATTATATTCGGATCGACTTGTCAAGGGACATGTGTGATGATTTCTCAAAAATTATGCATGATGAGTTTGAAATGAGTATGATGGTAGAACCAAGTTTCTTTCTTGGTCTACAAATCAAACAACTAGAAGATGGTATCTTCTTTAATCAATCGAAATACATAAAAGAAATGTTAAAGAAAATTGGTTTAGAAGAGTCAAAACCTATAAGAACACCAATGTCATCCGATACCATCTTGGTTAAAGAAATTTAACTTACAAAAGATGAAGACGGTGAATCCGTTGATAACACCAAATACCGCGACATGATTGGTAGTCTTCTTTATCTTACGGCTAGTCGGCCGGATATCATGTTTAGTGTTTGTCTATGTGCTAGGTTTCAAGAAGACCCTAAAACTTCACACCTAGAAGCCGTCAAAAGAATATTTAGATACATTAAGGGTATGACTCAATTGGGATTATGGTATCCTAAGGGAACGGGGGTAGAAACTATTGTATATGCGGATTCTGAACATGCAGGTGATTATGTTGACCGAAAGAGTACAAGTGGTGTATGTACTTTTATGGGATGCTGTTTAACATCTTGGTTCTCGAAGAAACAAACGGCATTTGCCATATCAACAACCGAAGCCAATATGTCTCCGCCAGCAAAGCATGCCAACAAGCACTATGGATAAAACAAGCGTTAGTTGACTACAACATACATCTAAGTGACATAGCTATTTTATGCGACAACAAAGGCGCTATCGACTTAAGCAAACATCCGGTATTGCACTCTCGTACAAAGCATATAGAGATCCGTCATTATTTCTTAAGAGACAATGTTCAAAAGGGGAACATTTCTATTGAGAAAGTATCATCCGAAGACAACATAGCGGACGTCCTCACCAAACCGTTGAAGCAGGAACAATTCAACATGCTTCATCTTGGTCTTGTTCTTATGGAACAATCGACATGAAATTTCTTTCTACAATGTACGTAGACGTTTGCCTTACTTTCTTTTCTGAGTATAGGATCTCTATTTCACACACAACTCACAAACAATATGGGGATTTTCAAAACTCAAGATACATTTTTCTTCAAGAAACTTTTCGAAATGCTTCCTAAAAGAATACTTCTCCCCGTATCATTTTTCCTAAAATCATTCTCACGTCTAGGACAAATTCTTTTTCATTCTTAATACAAAGTAAAAACCTTTTTCATTGCATCTCATGTCTTTTGAATGCTAAAGGGAAAACATAACTAATATGTGTTTTCGGGTACATTCATTTAAGCAAAAATGAATTAAGGAGCACTCGGGTTATCCCACATAATTATATGCTTTTTCACTTCTTCGTTTATTTTTCTCTTTTTAGGATTCGAGATAACCGCAACTCCAAATGGTTTGCATATAGGCACACACTAGGCACCATTGTTTCCGAAAGGAAAATTTTGAGCTACCTGAGATCACCAGTACCACGGATCCCAGCTTTTACGCTGGACGGATCCCTAAAGGATCGGATCCATGGGCACCATGGGACAGAAGAAAATTTTTTTTTCTATTTTTCTCACTCTGGCTATAAAACTTCATATTTTCAACATTTTAGCTATTTCACTAATGAGTATATTGCTTAATGCTTGTGTTCTTGTGACAACTGGCAATTTAGGGAGTCTATTTTAGGTAACCGCATTATGCTAAATTAAACTGAGATTTGCCTTTAACACTATTTTATAAACTGTGACTTGATTTTATATCGTCGATTGGTTTTTACGGTTTATTTCATTATTAAATGAGTTATCGTATGCATTTTAACTCTATTTGGTAGGCACTATTCGATTCGGCACTAGAAAAGCCTAAAACAAGAGTTATTGTAACTTTTAGACCGTAACTCAAAAATTGACAAATAAATAGTCAAAACTCGTGGAAAAACGTAAGTAACGATGTTGGAAAGTAAAATAAATGCCGTGGGACACTCGGGGGACGATATGTGAGCTCGGGAATGAGTAAACGAGATAGATACGAAAAGTTACAACCCGAACCCCTACTTTTTCCTTAAGGCCGCCCCCCCATCCTATTCTATTTATTTTGAGGTCCCTAGCTCATGAATATAAATAAACCACCCAACCCTCATTTGATACTTTCATTGCTCTCACTAGAAAACACACACATCACCTCCCTCTCTCTTGTTTCTCTCTCTAGAAACCCTAATCACCACCTTCATAAAATCCGGCCACTTTCCGGCCACCACCGCCGCCACTCCGGCGCGTCCACCACCACCTCCACCACCAAAAGCAAGATCTCTTTCTCCTCTTTCCAACCATATATCATACACTCCATTTGGACTTCAATAACACCTTCAAATCCTTGAATCAAGATTCGTACTTTTAGGGTTTCAAAAGATTTCAAAGGGCTTTTGCAATTGGTGATTAGATAAGGTAAAGGGAACATGTTTTGAGCTTGATTAGGCTATAAAAAGCCACGAATTGAATTCTAGGGTTTCGACCCATGAACAATTTTTGGGGCTTTTGGGTGGAACATGAAATTAAAGCTAATTAGTAACTAAGTAAACAAGTAATTAGTGTTTGGTACATGTGTGGTGCATTATTTTGATGGGTTTTGCATTTTAGGGTTTATGTTCATGTTGTTGGTCTAGATTGTTGATGGGTTTTGTGTTTAGTTAGTGTTTGGAGCTTGAATGATTGGATTTGAGTGTTGAGGAATTGATTTGGTTGTGTTTGGTTGAGACCTATGGGGCGTACGAACCAAGAAGCCCACGTTAGGGTCTTGGTTGGTGTCGTACGTGGCCTATGATTGGTCATGAGTTGAGTCGGGTCGTTTTGGTAGCTTATTGATTGGTTTAGTTGAGGTTTGGATGAGACGCGTGGAGCCGAAAAGCTTTTAGAAGCTTGTTTGGTTCACGTGGTCTTGACCGCGACCGTGTCATGACCATTAGGGTCATAACATTGGTTTCGAGTATAATTGGTTGATTGATTAGTTGGTGAGATAGTTTTGAGTTGGTTTGGGATTGAATTGCGACGTTATAACTATTAATTATGGACTTGATATATATATTGTGACTTTGAGCTACGTCGGCGTCACTTTGACTTTTTAGCCAATAGTTGACTCCGACAAAGCCGTAACATGGACTTTAGTATAATTTGGACTATTGATTGATTAAAAGCCGAGAAGTTATGACTCGTGCTTGTGGACTCGAAACGAATAACAATATGAGATTAATAAGTGGAATTTGACGAATTATATATTTGAGTGAAACGTGCTAATAGACTATGAAATATGGATAATAAATGGGCTTTTATACCAAAAATGTCAATAACAAGTCTTATCTTGTTATTTACTATTTTTAAACGGAAACTAATGACTAAATTGGAAAGGTTTTGCAATAAATAAGTAATAAACGTTTCGAGTACACGTTTATCGACAAATGTCAAATGTGGACATTTAATATTGGATAAGTAATTATTTATTTGCGTTATGTGTGCATGGGTTACGGATAACCTAGCATTAATAGTGTTGACCCACGTGGGTAGCGGACTTGTTAGGTTGACGAATCTAATAAGAGCCCGCTAGGTACGTTGGGTAACCTTATTAATGGGTGACTTATCCTTATGACTCTTTAAGGATACGATTGATTTATGGGATAATAAGCGACGCAAATAAATAAATGAGTTTATCGAATTGACGAATTCGATAAGGTCTACCATTTATTTCGAAACTTATTGAACTATGAAGCTGATCGTTTAGAGGTCTCACTGTGTCGCATTGAGTTATATAATGGTTGTGTGAGTGCATTCATGGCATCATATTGAGTCGATACACCCACACATGAGGATACCAAACACTAGGATTAATGGTGAAACGAGACGTTTTTGGAAATAAAGAGATGGAATATATCGGGGTAGATAACGTTGATTTTGAGGAATATATATTAAGTTGGTCTACATTAATAGGTTGTGCCGAGTCGATAGTTGTTGTGCTGTGATTTCTGTTATCTTCTGCTAGTGATATTTGTGCGTTGATTGCTTGAGGTGAGTTTCATAGCCCCACTTTTATATACGTTTTAACTACGTTTGAACTATTTTGGGGTGAGAATCATGCTATTGTTTTTGGACCGTTAAAACTATTTGGATTTGCTTATATGCATGACTGAGTAGATAGATGTGCGATAGTTGTTGCCTTAGTGTAGGTTTAACAGTGCCTAACTAAGAATAGACTTCTATCTCGACCTAGCCCGGGGTTGGCAACTGTTCTAGAGGTTGCCATGACAGTGCTGGACTAGAGTCGCAGGGGCCCGAGTAAGTGATTATATGGTTGGTGATCCGGGTAGGATCTGTGCGTGTGCAAATGGTGTTATTCTATCTAGGTCGTGCATAGAAAATCAACTCTTACAGGTCCACTATGATTTTGTTGAACTTAAACCTATGAACTCACCAGCGTAAGCTGACCTTTTAGCGTGATTCCTCAGGTATTTGAGAGATGTTTGGATTACTTGATCGGTGGAAGCTTGGCAAGAAGGCGGGTTCAAGGATCATTTCTGACTCTGATAAATTATGGGGACCTAATTGATTAAACCATGTTTTGGGCCTACTAATTATACTTTTGGATTAAATGTTTTGATTACTTAAATTGGGATTGGCTTGAATATTAAATGACTATCTTTTGCTATACTTGTGTGCAATACCAATCCAAAAAGTAACGCCCCGAAAACTTGATTAAGTCTTCCGCTGTACCGAGATTTGGGGGTGTTACAAATTGGTATCAGAGCTCAAGGTTATAGAGAATTAGGTATTTTATAAACCCTAAACTATAACCGCTTTTAAGAAAAATTGATCCTCGACCGACGCATGCCCGCTTGCCAAGCCGAAGCTTCTTATTTGATTATGGTATGAAATGCGATTTGAATTATGAGATGATATGTTAGGGGATATGGTGAACTGATTATGAAAACGTTATGATTTAGAGATTTGAGTTATGATTTGGATATATTTAGGGGTATTCCTAAACGTTCTGATAATGAGATATGATTATTGGTTTTGGAAATGAGATATGATTATTGGTTTTGGAAATGAGATATGACTATTGGTTTTGGAAATAAGATATGACTATTGGTTTTGGAAATGAGATATGATTATTGGTTTTGGGAAAATGAGATGTGATTATCGAGATATTACGGAATTTGATTTGAGTAAACGGTATATTATGATTTTGGAATTTGAACTCGATAGATTTGATATGTGATTATGTGATAGAACGGAACTTATGTGTTTTATTTAAAGGCATGTTTTGAGTAATGCGGTACCTACACTTTTAAAGCTTCATTATGTGATATATGTTTTGGGGTTTGATGATGCACTTATTAAAACTAGTTGTTTCGAATACTTATACCTACCCTATGCCATTGTCACAGACTATGCCTTCACTAGCTTTTGATGTGTCTGAGGAGGTCCTTGCTGTTGCTAGTTCGCCAGCATTGACTCTCATGACGGTTGCGCAGGGTGATCCTTATGAGATTGCCCGTCACTCTAGTTCATCATCAGATCGCCCTAGCTCGTCTAGGCAGCTTACTTTACATCAGGTTTTAGCGAGAGCACAGACTCCTAGGCTTGCTTATAGCACTGCCCGCATGTCCGTGCGACCACCATCATCACCTATCCGTTTAGCAGCATCACCATGTCTTAGGAGGCCTAGATCTCCTAGTGTACCACCTCAGGATTTACCTGCACAGAGACTCCGACTCATGGACTCTCCCCCTATGGATGAGGGCGAGGAGGAGCATGAGGTCGAGGAGGAGGATGAGATTGAGGAGCAGTATGTTGATGAGGATGATGATCCTCAGGAGGAGGATGATGAGGATATCCCAGAAGGGGGTACTCCTCCATTGCAGAGTCCTGCACATTCTCCTAGACCAGGTTATCCTTTGCATGAGTGATCTGTCCTGAACCGTCAAGTCTAATCACACAAGCTGGCCACTTGTGAATGGCCAACCGTAACAGACTTAAAACAGCTTAAGCACAAATGCAATGAAGTCCTGGAGAATATAGTGAATTCCCGGGTCGTTATGTCCCACGGAGACTCAATGGTGTGTAAACACTTAATCAGACGATAGAATGATCACTAAGGATAATGATCGGAAAGGATTTGGATGGATAATTACACTACTGAAAAAGTTAATAAATTAAAGCGACTTAAATGCAAATTAAAAGAAATTTAAAAAGATAAAAAATATTAAATAAACGCTATCACTATATTTAAAATGATGAACGTTTAAAATCTAAAAATTACGTTTAAATAAAATTACGTAAACGTACAAAATAAAACGTGAGTTCTAAGAAATAAAAGTCCTAAAAATATGAAAAATACATTTTTACAATCCTAATGATAAAAGAAAATTTATAGAAAAATAAAATTATTTTTATAACTATATAATTAATTATTATTAATTAAGAACTAATTTTAACTATTAAGTAATTATCTAAAAATACAAGATAATATGAAACAAAGCTAGAAAAATAAAATTTTGACTTAGAAAAATCTAAAATAACAAAATAGAATTTTCAAAACTATTTTTGTATTTTTCTGATTTTTTTTCTATTTTTTTATGAATTTTAAACTATTTAAAACTAATTAAATTACTTAAAAATACAAATTTAACTAAGAAAAATCTAGAAAAATATTTTTTCTTCTTTTTATATTTATCTTAACTTAAGAAAAATGAAAAATTATTTTTTGAACCTTTTCTTAATTAATTGTATTTAAAGCTAATTAAAAATGCTTAAAAATTAATTTAAATTAAGAAAAATAGCAAATCAACTTAGAAAAATCTGAAAATTTCAGGAAAACTCTAAAATAATATAAGGAAGCTAGGAAAAATGGAAAAACATGGGGTTGTGTGCAAGATATTGAAACTGATGTACAAGTGCTTATTGAAATAAGCACTTGAATAAGCAAATGGGCACCAAAAAGCACCAAACCAAAACAGAAGCTTAAATATACTAAAATAACTAAAATGCAACAAGAATCAACAAGTCCTAATCACTGGATTGCAATAACAACAGATTTGATGAATTTGAGCTTTAAGCTAAAGACAGATTTCAGGTGCTCACTTTGAGCTTAGAAATAAGCCACTGGATAAGCTGGAAATTGGAAAACAGATAAAGGAACCTAAAGAAGACCTGGGTGAGACTTAGTAATCCAAAGTACAGACCTAGACAAGCTCAAATGAGACTTGTGCAAGGTCTGCAAAATCCTGCAAATTCCATGTGCAGGCTTAATGCCCTGCACAGGGCAGTTGACACCATATTCACAAGCCTTTTTGGGGCTTAGAAAAAATTTGTAAAAATCTGAAAAAATGCTTATAAGAAACAAGACCAACTGAAGTTTTTAAACATACAATTTTCACTTGCATTGACCCAGAAATGAGTAAATGAAAAATCCTCCTAGGTTGGCCAAACCGACTTTTATGCCATTTGACTTTTGATACTTAAGTGGAAAGTTGACTTAATTGAGATTTGATCTGGATTTGTAAACTGAAAATGATATTTAGTGATGAAATGAACTTAATGCAAGCAATGTTTAAGGAATTTAAACACAAAACAAGATTTGGATTTTGTAAAAACTCAACAGTTAACTGTTGAGACAGATGGCATACAATTTTGACTTAAACTGCTCTAGGGTGCAAAATGAAGACAGATAATGGCTTAAATGAACTAAACAAGCATTTACCAACAAGACTTAAGCTCTGAACTAACCTAAAAGACAGGTTAGACAGTAGACCCAAACACACCTTAATACCAACTGTTTTGGATTCAAATTGTCTAAACACTAAACCAACTTGTAATAAGGATCAAACTAAGCTTACATGACCATAATATAACTATATTAACACATTAAAACTAGTGGTGACCACAGATATACAGATAAGCATAAACTGCAATATGGCTTGAAATATGAAAATTTAGAAACTTACTCACATGAGTCCACTGATTGCGGCTAAAACAGAACTAACACTACTCTAACCTAACTAAATCCAACCCAAATAAACCTCTGCAACACCAATTATCAGCTTCCATTCCAATTTGAGCCCCAGTTTGACTTATGTTGACCATGGACTAAATTTGTTTGAAACTGAAATGTAAGCTTATTCAAAGCTTATAGAGAGCTTAAATACACTTGTTTAAGCTTAAAACAAGCAACTAACAACCTGGATAGAAGAATTTGAAACTGAAAATCTCAACAGTAAACATGGAACTAAGAACTCATATGAAAACTTGAATTGATAATCAAAAGGCACATTACAAAGATGTTTTAACTTAATTGTTATACATAAAAGCTGAAATTACAACAATTTGATTTAAACTACAACATTAATTTAAAAACGACATTTAAGGAAAATTATTGAAAACTAGCTACTCTTCTTTCATTGTTTCTCCTCCTTCCTTTTATACACCATAAGCTTTCTCTCACTTCCCTGATTGAATCCCACTTGAAATCAAGACCATTGGTTAGCTAGAAAAGATATTGGCCATAGGATCACTTTTTTGGCGGGAAAGGACTTTTGACAGTTGTGGGTTGAGTGAAATGAGGGTGAAAGCAATAAATGCATCTTGGATGTGTGTGGAGGTGGGGGGAACATGGAAGGGATAAGGTGAGGAGGGGGGATGGGTTGTCTGGTTTTGCAGGCAACCAAGTGGAAGGGGAAGACTTATTGGCGGGTAGGCTAGATTTGACCAGATATTTGTCTTGGCAGGGGGGTCAAAAGTGGTAAGGGTCCAAAGGCTAGCAGGGGTCACTTGGTTTGACAAGTCCAAAAAAGGTATTAAAGGTTATAAATACAAGGACTTAAAGTGTAAATTCTGAAAATTAAGGGACCAATCCTGTCAATTATGCAAAGTTATTCCAAGGGACCACAAGTGAAAATCTTCAAAAGTACAAGGACCAAACTTGACAATTTCAATTTTCCAGGGGCCATTTTTGCCAATTTTCAAAGTTGGAGGACCAAACTTGTAATTTTCTCAAACTTTTGACATTTTTCACCAAAGGACTAAATTTGACAACTTATGATTTTAAAAGGACCTTTGGTGACTTTTCTTTTGAAATTTTGACTCAGGGACTATTTTTGACAATTTTAGAAACTTGGGGGACTGAACCTGCCAATTATGCAAACTTTGCTCATTTTTCATCCGATTTTAAACATTTTGCATCTGAAACATATAAAATGCAATTTTGGAATATTTTCAGTATTTTGATGCATTTCTGAGCATTTTTAAACGTTTTGCAGTTCAGATTGACCCAAAAATGATGAGTATTTACACACTCATCAATCCCCCACACTAAACTATTGCTAGTCCCTAGCAATCTTTTGAGAAAAACTTAATGGATTTGAATCTCTTTACCAAAAGCCATTACTTCTGGAGTAGCCAAATGTTTTAGTTTAAGTAAGAACCATGGTACACCGATAACCATGTGATTTTGAGCAAACCACCATCTTCCAACGGATTTGATTTGTCTTTACCGAATCCGTTTGCTCGGACTAGCCAACTCTTAGATAAATTATCAATATTATCTTTGGTGAGTCGATTACCAATTATGGTTTTTCCACTTGCCTTTACCACAAGCCATAAACTTGCGGGCTAGCCAACTCTTCACTTTTTAGGATATGGTGAGTTGAATACCATACAATTTTGGGCAAATTGCAAGCCGTAAACGGATTTGATATATCTTTACCAAGAGCCGTTTGCTCTGGATTAGCCAATCCTTTTGTTTATTAGACAAGGCGGACTGATAACCAAATGAGTAAGTGCAGAGCACTTACTCCAAAAAAAATTTTTGGCCAAAAAAACGGGGAATGGGTGGATAATACATATGATAAAATTCGTGAGAATTCCCCCCACACTTAGAAATGAATATTGCCCTCAATATTCAAAGTACCGGCCGTTATGCCGAAACAAAGAACGAAAAAGGGAAATACTACGGCCATTATTTAGCAAGATTTTTTTTTTTTTTTAATATATATATATATAACATGTGGGGCATCTCACCCACACTAGGGTGGTAGAACAGAGAAAGAAGAGCGAAATATGGGTGAAAACCCATATTGTGTATGCTACTGTTTTTGATTCCCGAGTCGCTAGCTTGACTCGACCCCCAATTAATTTGTTCATGGGGAAGTAAGTGGAAGAGACAATCTCCATCGGACTTTCATTCAAGATGTTTGGATAAACATTGAAGTACGTGAAAGTTCCACACCGATGAGATATACATAGAACCGGCTCAAAAATGATAAATGAAAATGCCGGGGTCAAAGATAGTGTCTTCATTCCCGAAGGAGTGAAGATGAAGAGAAATGACAAGATATTTGAGGAAAGGAAGAAAGGTTCTGATAACAATCAGAATCCAGCTGTAGGGAACCTGAATGTGGATGACCGTGCTGAGAATGGTCATGTTCCACAAAACCCTCCACCTGTGAACCCAACCCACATTGACCAGTTAGTGTCGCAGCGTGTCGCTGAACTGCTAGCTGAGGCTAATCTCTCTAACAATTCTAGTGGAACCCCAGTGCCGAATCGGACCCGAGGTTGTACCTATAAGAAGTTCCGATTCTGTGGTCCCATTGAGTTTGGAGGAACTGAGGGAGTAGTTTACCTAACTAGGTGGTTGGAGAAAACTGAATATGTGTTTGCTGTTAGTAACTGTGATGAGGATTGTAAGGTTAAGTATACAACATTTACCTTGAAGGACGAGGCGTTGACCTGGTGGAATAACTACCATAGAGCAGTAGGAATTGATATAGCTTATAGTATGTCTTGGACTCAATTTAAGGCTCTCCTGATTAAGACTTACTATCCTAGGAATGAAGTTAAGAAGTTAGAGAGTGAGTTCTGGAACCATAAGGTTAAGGGTACTGACATGGCGACTTACACTCATCGTTTCCAAGAGCTATCGTTGCTTTGCCCTGAAATGGTTCGCACCGAAGAACTTAAGATTGAGAGGTATACTGATGGATTGCCTTTAGCTACTCGAAATGATGTTATCGCTGCAAAGACAGTCAATTTGCATGAGGTAATTGTTGTGGCTCAGAGTCTGATGGACTCTTGTGTGTTAGAATTAGGAGACAAGGGTAAGAGTGATAGGAACGATAAGAGGAAGAGGAATGAAGTTGTAAAAGGGAATGGCAACAAACGGCAAGAGACAGCCAGAGTGTTCGCCATAGGAAATGGAGATAAGAAAGGTTACGAAGGTAGTAAGCCTGTGTGTGGTCGTTGTAACCGACACCACCATGGACCGTGCCCGATTGTGTGTAGGAAATGCTCTAAGGTAGGACACATGGCCAAAGACTGTAGGTCCCGACCACTTGCTGCAGCTCAAACTGCACAAGGAGCGGACTGGAAGGCCACTGTCACCTGTTTTGAATGTGGAAAGAAGGGACACTTTAAGAATGAGTGCCGAGAGCCGTGGATGAGAGGAAATCCCGGTAATGTAGGAGGATTTGCTAACCGAGGTGTAGGAGGTAATGGCTTAAACCCTGTGAAGCGTGAGGTTGTGGAAAACCAGGGAAAAAATGGTGTTAGGAATCAGCAGAGAGACATGGGAATAGTGCGTGTTTACGCTATTGGAAAGGAAGCGGGTGAGGACCCTAACGTAGTTACTGCACGTTCCTTCTCAATAATCGCTATGCTTCCATCTGTTTGATCTGGTGCGGATATGAGTTTCAGTATCCACCAACTTTATGCCATTACTAGGAATCTCCCAAACACCTCTAGGGTTTAGTTACGATGTGGAATTAGCGAATGGGAATAGAGAGAAGATAGACACCGTAGTTCGAGGTTGTACCTTAAGTTTCCTAGACCGACCGTTTAGTATAGACCTATTGCCAGTTACCTTAGGAAGTTTTGACGTCATTATCGGAATGGATTGGTTATCGAAGAACGGTGCACACATCATTTGTGATGAGAAGATTGTGCGTTTACCGTATGGAGGAAAAGTTCTAAGCATACAAGGAGATCGGAGCGACCATGGAAGTCCTTCCCGGTTGAGCATCATCTCTTGTATTAAGGCCCAGAAGTACATCGATAGAGGAGGTTGTCTTTTCTTGGCTCGAATTTCTATAAAGAAAAGCGAGGAGAAGAGTGAAAGAAACCTCAACGATGTACCCGTCGTTAGAGAATTTTCGGATGTTTTTCCCGACGATCAGCCAGGGATTCCACCTGTCCGACAAGTGGAATTCCAAATAGAGTTGATACCCGGTGCGGCACCCGTAGCCCGGGCACCTTATCGACTTGCTCCAAGAGAATTGGAGGAACTATCTAAACAGTTGGCAGAGTTGTCAGAGAAGGGATTCATTCGACCAAGTTCGTCACCGTGGGGAGCACCAGTGTTGTTTTTGAAGAAGAAGGATGGATCGTTTCGGATGTGTATTGATTATATGGAATTGAATAAGTTAACAGTGAAGAACCGATATCCGTTACCTAGGATAGATGATCTATTCGACCAACTCCAAGGAGCTAGTGTCTTTTCTAAGATCGATTTACGATCTAGTTATCACCAGCTTAGAGTTCGAGAGGAGGATATCCCTAAGACTGCGTTTAGAACCCGTTATAGACACTATGATTTCCAAGTGATGTCGTTTGGCTTAACCAACGCACCAGCGGTTTTCATGGACCTCATGAACCGAGTGTGTAAGCCATACCTGGATAAGTTTAGTATTCATAGACGACATCTTGATATACTCTAAGAGTAGTGAGGAGCACTGATGAGTATGCAAATACTCATCATTTTTGTACCTTTTATACTGCCAAAAACATCCAAAAACACCCGTCAAAGCATCAAAATGATAAAAATATCACAAATAAGTGTTTTATGTGTTTCAAATGCAAAAATACCAAAAGCAGGTGAAAAACGTATCAAGTTTGCATAATTGGCAGTTTTAGTCCCCCAAGTTTCAAAAGTTGTCAAAACTAGTCCCTGGTAAATCAAAATAAAGCAAAATATCATTTAAGGTCCATGGGATTCAAAAGTTGTCAAAATAAACCCTTCAAAGTTTAAAAATTACAAAATGACAACTTTAGTCCCTAAAGTTTAAAAATTGTCAAATATAGTCCTTGGTGAATTTAAAAAGTGAAAATAATCAAAAGTAAACCTTGTACTATTCATATATGGCATAATTGGTCCTTGTGTTAACTTTGGAAAAACTGCAGTTTTGGTCCCTCAAGTTTGCCAAATTACAACAATGGTCCTTGTGTTATTAATAAACAAAACCAAACGGACCCTTTTTATTAACCCAAAACCAAAACCCAAACCCAACCCAGCTGGCCCAGTCACAAGCCCAACCCAATCCACTTGAACCTTGGACCTTGACCCTTGAGCTTTTTGAACCAGTTCAAAACCCATTTGAACCCCCCAATTGAACCCTTTCCTATTATTAAAAACGGGGTCAAACCCAGTTTGACCATCTCCTTCCCTCCCATACACCTGCTACCACACCATCAACGCCACCTGCTCCTACCACCTCATCACCACCTTTCCACCTCACCTTATCCCCCCAGCTGTCTACCCACTCTCCTACACCTCACCCTAAAGCATTAAAAGCCCCTAATTTGCTTTACGCTATCTACAACTGTCAAAATGATTTTTCCCGCCAAAAGTGGAAATCAAAGGTCAGGATGAATTAGACCACATCAAAGGCTGAAAACAAGTGGGAAAGTCAAAGAAGTCTTCCACGAATCCTAATATTGTCTATAAAGAAAGAAAAGAAGCTCAGAGAAGAAAAAGTAGTAGAGTAGCTTAGTGTAAACATGTCGACTTAATGTAATTTTAACTTTCAGTCGTATTTCTTAGTTCAAAAAGGTTGTAACCAGTATTTCTAGTGTAATATGAATCTTGTTTAACTTTAATTTCAAGTGATCTTTGTTAAAAATCAGAATTTTCATTTTTACCTTTAAATTCTCATATTAGTTAAAGATTATTAAAAGTAGTGTTTTATAGTTCTTACAAGCTCATATTAGCTTATTACTAAGTTTTTATAAGCTCAGTATCATTAAAAACCAGTTTTATTTACTAATTCAGAAATAAAAAAAAATAAATAAAAAAGACAAAGAAAAGAAGAAGAATGTTGAAGCAAAGTTGAAAGCAGATGGATATGGTTAGTGGTTCTGTGAGGGACCTTTAGGAATGTTTTATGGTCCTTGTTTCAGTCTTGTGCTCTGGAAATCCTTGTAAGATTTTTCTTTTTGCTTAAGTTTTATCATGCTTTGCTCATTGGTCTATTTGCTGCCTATTCTTTGTGTATTATGCTTAGTTCTAGCTTAGTTTATAATAAATAATTAGATAATTTAGTTTTAGAGCTTGAAATTTTTTTTTTTACCTTGAAAATCATCAAAACTGCCTTCAATAGGAGTGTTTGGATTAAGGTGTTATTCTGTGTTCTAGGATTTTTCAAAGTTTAAAACTAGCATAGGTAACTCACTTTAGGCTTAATTAGACCTTTCAAGTCATAAAACCAAGTGTTCTTTTGGAAAAAGTCAAAATCCACTTGAATTGCACCTTCACAGTCCACTGTTGGACTTTTAGAACCATTGATCATGCTCCTTAGCTTATAAGTAGATAACCAAGCTTATTCTAGTCTTATAATAGCTTATAATAACAGTTTAAGTTAATTAGAAGCAATCATAATTCACATTAGTCAACTTAGCTTATTAATCTAAAAAGTCAAAATTGCATCTTTGTGCAGAAATCCAAAAGTTCTAGGATTTTTTTGTGATTTTTGTGTTTAGATTCAGGACTTGAAGCTTTTAGAAGTTAAAGCCCCCTAGCTAGTCTTTGTAATCCAACCTTTGGCTTAATTTTGTGATTTTTTTTATAGCTTATTTAGTGGCTTAAAGAGGCCTGCAGGGCACAAGTATACCCTGCACCAGGGCATCATTCCAACAGGCCCCTTTCCAATTGTTCCTAGATTGTTCATTAGTAGGCCCCACCTCCTGTTTATTGGCTTATTGGAAAGCCAATAAGCCAAACTTTAAGGCTCATAGCTTATTTTCAATTTTTTAGCTTATTAGGTAGGGATGCTTGTCCCTTGAACTTTGTCCAATTCCATCCTTAAGCTGAGCACTTAGCTTTTGTGCACAACTTCTAAGCCCTCCCCTGACTTCAATAGTGGGTCCTAGAGGTTGAGCTTTAGCTTTTTGAAAAGCCAATAAGCTCAGCTTATTGGATTCATTTTTTGTTTGGGCTTTCAATCTCTCCTGTGGGCCCAACAAGGCCTGGAAGTTGGCCAATTAGGCCTGTTTGCTACTCAGTTTTGAGCACAAGTGCTTATTGGCTTATCATAAGCTTATCAGTGCTACTCTTTGTAAATTTTTACTCATTACCAGTTCCTTTTTCTTATTTTCATCTTATTTCAGTTTTGTTTCTTTTTGTTTAGCTTATTTGGCCACTTATTTGAACTTAAAAATCAATTTAAGCTCATAAGCTAAACTGTTAAGCTATTAAGCTTTTGTTCTGCTTATTTTCAAGTTCCAAAATTTTTGTCTTTATTAAAGTTGCTTATAATCAGTAGTATAATAGGTTTATAAAATAAAAAACACAAAAACATCAATTTTAAAAATAGTGATAGCGTTTATTTAATATAAATTAGCTTTTTAATTTTCTTTTCAGCTTATTATTAAGCACTTATATGTTTTTATATTTTTCTTAAGTTTCTGTCATATTAAAGTATTTTTAGAAATTTTCTCAGATTTTTCCTTTGTCATCTAGTATTTTTAAATAATTAATAATAGTTTAATTAATAATTAATTAATATTAAAGTATTAAATAGTAAAATTAATTTTTATTAAGTAAAACCATGTTTTTATATTTTTCCTAGATTTTATATAATATAAATTAATTTTAGGAAATTTTTCATAATTTTTACTGTTCATCTTCTATTTTCTAGAATTTAATTAAGTTTAAATAGTTTTAAATTAATAATAAATAGATAAAAAGTGTAATAAATATATTTTCAGTTTTAAAATAAGTTTTCTAACATTTTAGATTTTTCTAAGTCATAATTTTACTTTTCTAGCTTTATTTCATATTTTCTTATATTTTAGGGTATTATTAAATACTTAAAAATAGTTTTTAAATAATAATAATTAAATAAATAGTCATAAAAATAATTTTAATTTTCCATTAATTTTCTTTTATTATTAGGATTGTAAAAATATCATTTTCATATCCGTAGGTGTTTTATTCTTTTAAATTTATGTTTTATTTATTTTACGTTTACTTAAAATTCAGTAAACATGCGCGTTTTAGGTTTTAATCGTTAAACGATTTTAAATATAGAATTAAAATGACTTCAAAGTCTTTATTAGATTTAATTTCCTTAGTGTAATCAATCATAACCCCTTTCCTGTTCATTATTCACCCGATCACAGATTCGTTGTATTACAGTTTACACACCTCGTTGGGACTTAACGACCCGGGGAAACACTAAACTCCTCTGGACTTAATTGCATTGCGTTCTGAGCTGTTTGACTTTTATGGTTGACCATTCACAAGTGGTTGACTAATAAAAGATAGACCGTTTGGAGCGGACCAAATTTTACGCGCCGGGTGGTGTGTACTACTAATTTGAAGCATCAGAATTGTTGAATATACACCCATTGTATATTTACCATCTTTGTCCATATTTCCTTATTTTCATATAAAACCAAAATTATCGTGAAGTTAATTCGTTTGACTAAACGATTACCAAAAATATTTTCATTCTTTGTTTTACAACATGTTTTTCAAAAATACCAAAAATATTCCTCTTTACCCTCTTACCCTTTTGATTCTTCATTTTTACCCTCTGGAACCCTTTGATTCTTTCTATGTCTTATCCTCACCTTCTTGGTTGTCAATGGTGTGGTGGCCCTCATAATGATGATAATTGTCTCTGTTTTAGCATGGTAGAGTCGGGAAATGGGTCGTCTATAACCAAGATCCCTATTCTTACCATGACACAACTGATTTATTCCATCAGCTACCACATCATGAGATCCGACATATTCATGTGAATTTTGTGGAGGTCCTCATCAAGAATTTGAGTGTCAAACCGGAAACACGTTTGTCTATGAACAGTTTTCCGGTAACACTCAGGACTTTGGAAATGACCAAATTCCATATTATTCACATGACCAACCACAACAATCATTTTGTTGTGAGTACTGTGGAGGTCCACACTTTAGCTCCGATTGTCAAACAAGGAATCCATTTCCTTGTAACAATTACGACTCTTCGTATCATGACCAACCTCTACAGTACCAGCCTAAGCCACTTCCTCAAAATCTTCTCCTTGATCTTTTGGATTTAGTGAAAGATTTGAAGGAATGTAAACATTCCCGAGATAATCCAAATCAAAAATCCATGGAAGAATTGTTAGCTGAAGAGCAGGCTGCTAAATTAGATTCCCAGATTGCTAGTGAAAACTCTATTAGGGAATTAATTGAAATACAAAAAGCAGCCAAATCTAGCTCTCGATTCCGTTTCATTCCTGATGACGATGATGATGAAGTTACCCTTGATATTCGTCATTTTTGTACGGGTTCATCAAGTTCATCAGTTGAAATTCATTCCATGAAAAATCAGGAAGAAAAGACTATGATGGAATTACTAGCAGAAGAACAAATGGAAATTGTAAAACATATGTATGATAGTCCTTCTCAACTCCCTCAGTCTGCTGTTATCACACCCGAGGTTCACACTCACTCTCTGAGCATGGGGGACGAGCATCTTGACACTGTTCCTGAAAAGGAATCGGACGAATTCATAAAGTCTAGTGTTGAGAACCTTGTCCCAATTCCAAGAGAGTCACAGGGAATTCTTGATCATGTGTGTGATATCCCTCCTCCTCTTGTCTTCCAAAATGATTATATTGAGATGTTCTCGATTCGATGAGGACTATTCTTTATCTTGTGGAGACATAAGTTATGTTGGGGAATTACCTTCTGAGCTTGTCAGCTTAGGAGAAGAGAATGATGAAGAAATAATCCAAGACGAAGCTCTTCGTCTTACATTATTGAATGTTAATCTTCTCATTTCTAGAATCGAGGCTTTTAATGAAAAGCCTACTTCATATCCTATCCCTTTGAGGATAGTGAACTTTTGTTCAATGATTCTATTCCCGAATTGCAAACGTTCCATTTTGATCATATTGGAGAGAAGATTAGTGGTATTACCACTTCTCATTCTCATAATTCTCTCCTCGATTATGAATCATTCACTTTTAAGGAGTTCCCCAGTGAACTCACTCAAATCAATCCCGAATATGAATCATTCGCCTTTGAGGAGTTCTCCTGTGAACTCACTCATATCATATCTCTACCGGAGTATGATAACTTCTACTTTGATCTAGACACACCCGGGATATGTCTAGACCAATTGAGCTTAAATGATGAGATTCATGCTATTATGAATTCTCCTGTGGGTGATGATGAGTTAGTCATGATTTTTATCATGAATTTCTTTCTCTTCTTCACCTATCCTGTGGCTTCTCCATTCTTCACTCCTTCGAATGAAGACATTATTTTTGACCCTGGCATTTTCATTTATCATTTGTGAGCCGGTTCTATGTATACCTCATCTGTGGAACTTTCACGTACTTCAATGTTTATACAAACATCTTGAATGAAAGTCTGATGGAGATTGTCTCTTCCACTTACTTCCCCATGAACAAATTAATTCGGGGTCGAGTCAAGCTAGCGACTCACCAAAGATATTTTATCTAAGAGTTGGATAGTCCAGAAGCAAACGGCTTCTGGTAAAGACAAATCAAAACCGTTGAAAGCTGGTGATTTGCTCAAAATCATTTGGTTATCATTGTGCCAAGGTTCTTACTTGAACTAAAACAATTGGCTACTCCAGAAGTAATGGATTTTGGTAAAGAGATGAAATCCATTAAAGTTTCAAAAAGATTGCTAGGGACTAGCAATATCTTAGTGTGGGGGATTGATGAGTGTATAAATACTCATCATTTTTTACCTTTATCTGCCAAAAACATCCAAAAACACCCGTCAAAGCATCAAAATGATAAAAATATCACAAATAAGTGTTTTATGTGTTTCAAATGCAAAAATACCAAAAGCAGGTGAAAAACGTATCAAGTTTGCATAATTGGCAGTTTTAGTCCCTCAAGTTTCAAAAGTTGTCAAAACTAGTCCCTGGTAAATCAAAATAAAGCAAAATATCATTTAAGGTCCATGGGATTCAAAAGTTGTCAAAATAAACCCTTCAAAGTTTAAAAATTACAAAATGACAACTTTAGTCCCTAAAGTTTAAAAATTGTCAAATATAGTCCTTGGTGAATTTAAAAAGTGAAAATAATCAAAAGTAAACCTTGTACTATTCATATATGGCATAATTGGTCCTTGTGTTAACTTTGCAAAAACTACAGTTTTGGTCCCTCAAGTTTGCCAAATTACAACAATGGTCCTTGTGTTATTAATAAACAAAACCAAACGGACCCTTTTTATTAACCGAAAACCAAAACCCAAACCCAACCCAGCTGGCCCAGTCACAAGCCCAACCCAATCCACTTGAACCTTGGACCTTGACCCTTGAGCTTTTTGAACCAGTTCAAAACCCATTTGAACCCCCCAATTGAACCCTTTCCTATTATTAAAAACGGGGTCAAATCCAGTTTGACCATCTCCTTCCCTCCCACACACCTGCTACCACACCATCAACGCCACCTGCTCCTACCACCTCATCACCACCTTTCCACCTCACCTTATCCCCCCAGCTGTCTACCCACTCTCCTACACCTCACCCTAAAGCATTAAAATCCCCTAATTTGCTTTACGCTATCTACAACTGTCAAAATGATTTTTCCCGCCAAAAGTGGAAATCAAAGGTCTGGATGAATTAGACCACATCAAAGGCTGAAAACAAGTGGGAAAGTCAAAGAAGTCTTCCAGGAATCCTAATATTGTCTATAAAGAAATAAAAGAAGCTCAGAGAAGAAAAAGTAGTAGAGTAGCTTAGTGTAAACATGTCGACTTAATGTAATTTTAACTTTCAGTCGTATTTCTTAGTTCAAAAAGGTTGTAACCAGTATTTCTAGTGTAATATGAATCTTGTTTAACTTTAATTTCAAGTGATCTTTGTTAAAAAATCAGAATTTTCATTTTTACCTTTAAATTCTCATATTAGTTAAAGATTATTAAAAGTAGTGTTTTATAGTTCTTACAAGCTCATATTAGCTTATTACTAAGTTTTTATAAGCTCAGTATCATTAAAAACCAGTTTTATTTACTAATTCAGAAATAAAAAAATAAATAAAAAAATTAATAAAAAAGACAAAGAAAAGAAGAAGAATGTTGAAGCAAAGTTAAAAGCAGATGGATATGGTTAGTGGTTCTGTGAGGGACCTTTAGGAATGTTTTATGGTCCTTGTTTCAGTCTTGTGCTCTGGAAATCCTTGTAAGATTTTTCTTTTTGCTTAAGTTTTATCATGCTTTGCTCATTGGTCTATTTGCTGCCTATTCTTTGTGTATTATGCTTAGTTTATGATAAATAATTAGATAATTCAGTTTTAGAGCTTGAAATTTTTTTTTTACCTTGAAAATCATCAAAACTGCCTTCAATAGGAGTGTTTGGATTAAGGTGTTATTCTGTGTTCTAGGATTTTTCAAAGTTTAAAACTAGCATAGGTAACTCACTTTAGGCTTAATTAGACCTTTCAAGTCATAAAACCAAGTGGTCTTTTGGAAAAAGTCAAAATCCACTTGAATTGCACCTTCACAGTCCACTGTTGGACTTTTAGAACCATTGATCATGCTCCTTAGCTTATAAGTAGATAACCAAGCTTATTCTAGTCTTATAACAGCTTATAATAACAGTTTAAGTTAATTAGAAGCAATCATAATTCACATTAGTCAACTTAGCTTATTAATCTAAAAAGTCAAAATTGCATCTTTGTGCAGAAATCCAAAAGTTCTAGGATTTTTTGTGATTTTTGTGTTTAGATTCAGGACTTGAAGCTTTTAGAAGTTAAAGCCCCCTAGCTAGTCTTTGTAATCCAACCTTTGGCTTAATTTTGTGATTTTTTTTTTATAGCTTATTTAGTGGCTTAAAGAGGCCTGCAGGGCACAAGTATACCCTGCACCAGGGCATCATTCCAACAGGCCCCTTTCCAATTGTTCCTAGATTGTTCATTAGTAGGCCCCACCTCCTGTTTATTGGCTTATTGGAAAGCCAATAAGCCAAACTTTAAGGCTCATAGCTTATTTTCAATTTTTTAGCTTATTAGGTAGGGATGCTTGTCCCTTGAACTTTGTCCAATTCCATCCTTAAGCTGAGCACTTAGCTTTTGTGCACAACTTCTAAGCCCTCCCCTGACTTCAATAGTGGGTCCTAGAGGTTGAGCTTTAGCTTTTTGAAAAGCCAATAAGCTCAGCTTATTGGATTCATTTTTTGTTTGGGCTTTCAATCTCTCCTGTGGGCCCCACAAGGCCTGGAAGTTGGCCAATTAGGCCTGTTTGCTACTCAGTTTTCAGCACAAGTGCTTATTGGCTTATCATAATCTTATCAGTGCTACTCTTTGTAAATTTTTACTCATTACCAGTCCCTTTTTCTTATTTTCATCTTATTTCAGTTTTGTTTCTTTTTGTTTAGCTTATTTGGCCACTTATTTGAACTTAAAAACCAATTTAAGCTCATAAGCTAAACTGTTAAGCTATTAAGCTTTTGTTCTGCTTATTTTCAAGTTCCAAAATTTTTGTCTTTATTAAAGTTGCTTATAATCAGTAGTATAATAGGTTTATAAAATAAAAAACACAAAAACATCAATTTTAAAAATAGTGATAGCGTTTATTTAATATAAATTAGCTTTTTAATTTTCTTTTCAGCTTATTATTAAGCACTTATATGTTTTTATATTTTTCTTAAGTTTCTGTCATATTAAAGTATTTTTAGAAATTTTCTCAGATTTTTCCTTTGTCATCTAGTATTTTTAAATAATTAATAATAGTTTAATTAATAATTAATTAATATTAAAGTATTGAATAGTAAAATTAATTTTTATTAAGTAAAACCATGTTTTTATATTTTTCCTAGCTTTTATATAATATAAATTAATTTTAGGAAATTTGTCATAATTTTTACTGTTCATCTTCTATTTTCTAGAATTTAATTAAGTTTAAATAGTTTTAAATTAATAATAAATAGATAAAAAGTGTAATAAATATATTTTCAGTTTTAAAATAAGTTTTCTAACATTTTAGATTTTTCTAAGTCATAATTTTACTTTTCTAGCTTTATTTCATATTTTCTTATATTTTAGGGTATTATTAAATAGTTAAAAATAGTTTTTAAATAATAACAATTAAATAAATAGTCATAAAAATAATTTTAATTTTCCAATAATTTTCTTTTATTATTAGAATTGTAAAAATATCATTTTCATATCCGTAGGTGTTTTATTCTTTTAAATTTATGTTTTATTTATTTTACGTTTACGTAAAATTCAGTAAACATACGCGTTTTAGGTTTTAATCGTTAAACGATTTTAAATATAGAATTAAAATGACTTCAAAGTCTTTATTAGATTTAATTTCCTTAGTGTAATCAATCATAACCCCTTTCCTGTTCATTATTCACCCGATCACAGATTCGTTGTATTACAGTTTACACACCTCGTTGGGACTTAACGACCCGGGGAAACACTAAACTCCTTTGGTCTTAATTGCATTGCGTTCTGAGCTGTTTGACTTTTATGGTTGACCATTCACAAGTGGTTGACTAATAAAAGATAGACCGTTTGGAGCGGACCAAGCACGAAGAGCATTTGAGGCTCATTTTAGGATTGTTGAGGGAGGAGAAGCTGTATGCCAAATTCTCTAAGTGTGAATTTTAGATTCCGTCCATACAATTCTTAGGTCATGTGATAGATAGTCGAGGTGTTCATGTTGACCCAACTAAGATTAAGGCCATTAAGGAATGGGCAGCTCCTAAGAACCCATCAGAAATCTGACAGTTTCTAGGGTTAGCAAGCTATTATAGGAGATTCATTGAGGGATTTTCTAAGATAGCTAAGTCACGACCAAACTAACGAGAAGGATGTTAAGTATGAATGGGGAGAAAAGGAAGAAGAAGCATTCCAACTTCTGAATGAGAAGTTGTGTAGTGCGCCCATCCTAGCTTTGCCTGAAGGAAGCGAAGATTTTGTCGTGTACTGCGACGCTTTGCATAAAGGCTTAGGTGCTGTTTTGATGCAATGTGAGAAGGTGATTGCTTATGCATCCTGACAACTTAAGAAGCATGAGAAAAACTACACCACCCATGACCTTGAGTTAGGTGTTGTAGTGTTTGCTCTTAGGATCCAGAGACATTACTTGTATGGAACCAAGTGTGTAGTATTTACCGACCATAAGAGTTTGAGTCATATCTTAGATCAGAAGGAACTGAACATGAGACAACGTCGTTGGTTGGAATTTCTTAATGATTATGACTGTGAGATTCGTTATCATCCTGGTAAGGCTAACGTTGTGGCTGATGCCCTTAGTCGTAAGGAGGACATTCCACGCCTACTTGTTAGATCCTTAGGAATGATCAATGTTTCACCCTTACCATCTCAAATTTTAGCCGCCCAAGTAGAGGCATTGACGGAAGAGAACCGTCCTTATGAGAATCTTCATGGAATGGTAGAAAGTGAAAACGGCTTCTTGAAGCGTTCTGATTGAACATTATGCTTCACGCAGACGTGGATACCATTTCATGGTGGAATCCGTGAGTTGATTATGCACGAGTCGCATAAATCAAAATACTCTATTCATCCCGGAGCCGATAAGATGTATCAGGATATTAAGAAACTTTATTGGTGGCCTAATATGAAAGCCGATATAGCTCAGTATGTTAGTAGGTGCCTGACTTGTTCTAAAGTTTAGGCCGAACATCAGAAACCATCAGGACTTTTAGTTCAACCTGAACTCCTGGAATGGAAATGGGAGTGAATAACCATGGACTTTATCACTAAATTACCGAGAACAGTTAGCGGCAATGACGCTATCTGGGTAATAGTTGATCGTTTAACTAAGTCTGCTCACTTCTTAGCTATTAGTGAAACCGATAGTGTAGGATATTGGATTTCACATACACATCATAACATTAACACTTTAGGCGAATAGATGATTTAAGAGAGAGAGAAAGTGGGATATTCTAGAAAGAGAAACCAATGTAATGTTAGATTACCAAAGAACATCCAACCCTCTACCTTGCAAGGTAGAGGGTATTTATAGGTTACAAACTAAACGACCTCCTGACGGCCTGTGGATCAGGGATACAATGGGTAAAGACCCGTCCTTCCTCCACGGTGTAGCACTAAACTAAATAATTAACTAAATGACTAGAAAATAACGTAATGTCTATGAGCTAACTTATGCTAGATAATATTTGGGGTGACCGATACTTCACTAAGGAATTTTCTAATTCCTAACAATCTCCCCCTAAGGGAGGTCACCCCATGTTTTACATTTAGATTCCTAGCAATCTAATTTAATCATCAGTCTTGAGCTCGCAGACTTTTCTTCTTCAAAGTACTCAAATTATATGATTCTGTGATGATTCCATCATTGTTCAACTAAGATGTATGTTTCGTGGAGGTTATGATCTGATCCACCATGATGACCCTTTTGAGCATAACTAGAGATCTTCAGCAACTATAGATCTCAGTATCACCCATTGTTGTGTTGCCAGCATATGATGTTGTGATATTTGGACCAACATGCTCACATTCTGGATCATGATTTCTTCTCATCAGAGTAGCGGAACCATTAGTTGATTCATGATATTGGCAGCAGCGTAGCAGAAGCATGGAGTGAAAATATCAGAGTCATTGATGCACTAATCATGATTTCTTTTGAGATGAATGTGTTAGGTGAGCATGCGGCTATGGATTGACCACTTCATTCTGATCAGCTGCAAACGTCGGGGTGTACCTGCATAAGACAGTTAGCAATAAAGCGAACGAAAGTGTCTTTGATCACTTTCGATGAATTGAGGTACACGGCCCACGGTTCCCCGTTGATTAGTACAAGTACTGCCTGTGATTAGGTATAATTCTGAAGAATTTCCTTGACAGGGTTTCGTAGCTGCTCTAGCTGTTCTCAAACCGGAACGTCTCAAAGAAGACAACACGGAGTGAGTGAACCAGCGAATTTACGTCCACTGATTGATGAAAAGAGATTTGAAAAACAATCGTGTATTGCTCAATAGAAATTGTTTTTGCAATATAACGAAGGTTTTAATGAAAATCAATTATCAATCATAAAACACCTTTTTGATTTGAAAAATTAGTACACGGTCGACGTGCTAATGAAAAGAGTTTTAAAGCACAAAAACCGGTTTTTCAAAGGTATCCGTCAATCCATAACCTGAACCAGGATTGATTCAAAAGATTGAATCGCCCCATTGTTTCTGTTCAGTTGTCACATGGTTGATCTGTATTATAGATCTCACATGCCACCTACCAGGAGCTTGTTAGATGCTGGCTCCAGAAGGCTTTCCATCTTCACAGTGAATATGTAAACACATCACTCAGATGTTCTGGCAATACCACAAGGATAATGCGTAGGACTCAAGATATAATCTCTCTTTCCACATTGTGTGAAACAGAGAGTCTTCATTGAAAGTGTCCTAATGAGATTTATTGATGATCTCGTGGCACTAGACTCAATTTGTGCATATTTGGATCCTATATCGGAGACTAGGGAGAGGGTCTCCTCCTTCAATATCAACAATCTCTAAGAGAAAGTTGATAGATAATGTCGGTTCCCGTGAGAATGAAACAAGTCCTTTTAAGAGGAACTTGAGTGGTTTGGAAAGTTGAAGTGCAGGTCGTCCTGGGTCCATGACGTCTTGTCTTCAATACCGATGTTACCATCAGTAGCATATGAATTGAACCCGGTTTTTTCCCTAAGGTTGAATAAATGGAGGGCTATTTGTTTTCACCCTTTTCTCATTCAATTCTTTTTAATTCTTCAACCCCTTCAGTGCTTACCGAGACTTCATAGCTAGAACCTTGTTGGGTTTATTCCATTACTAGCTCAGTCTCATCCGCACTCTTCCCATATCTCATTTTTCTCCTTTTATCATCATACCTAAGAACTCTACACTAACTAGTGGATAGTTCCTGGGTAGATCCCTCCGGTTCTGGCGGATCATGGGAACACATACCTAACCTTATCGTCCTTATATCACCATACATAATGTAAAGTTGGTCGGTCTTTTTGGTATTGTTCATCTGCCATAGGAACCAATTGAAAACCATTTGAAAATCAATCCAGATACTTATGATATTTTATCAAAGCATTTTGTACCTGAATTGTTTTTGATATTTTTAGAAGAAGAACTCCCCCTCAACATGTGAATCAAGTATTTGAAATAGTTTTCCACACGGAGGCAAGAGAAAGAATTAACTTCTTTGATTACCATTTTCTAAAAATATCAACATCACTTCCCTAATCGAATCAAGTAGATAAAGCATTTTGGGGAAGGATGAGGTTTTCATGATTTTGCTCCCCCTCAATATGTGCCTCGAGATTTGAAAAGAGTTTTGCACATACTAGAGGGAAGTTCAATGAAGTACAGCCATGATCACCAAACATTTAGAAATCATTAAACACACAATCAAGGTACCTTATGTAATAGCATGAAAATTTTTGTACCCTGAAGGTTTGAATTTGTTTAAAAATGCTCCCCCTTAATATATGCTTCGAGATTTGAAAATTGTTTAGCACATATTAGAGAGCAGTATGCACTTAAAATGGTCATCTTTTAACATCTTTCATATTTATATCACATTTTCTCCCCCGATCAAAAATTTCAAATCCTTTGAGATTTTGGATCTCAAGTGATTTAAATATGTATGAGACAAAACATTTGTTGGAGAAAAATGTAACCAATTTTATATGATCGAAGTGAACAACATGAAGTTCCCTTTTTGACATAAAGGAAACCACAGGACATACCCTACCACTATTACATGCATAATAGTTGTTCATAGTTTGTACATCACAGTTTCCACATAAATAATACAAGGCGAAATGACATCCGAAAATATCTTCATTCAGTCCTTTGAAGAAGCTTGTAATGACCGCCCAAGTCTTCCACCCACAAAGCTTTCAAGGTTGCGATAGATCATTCTGGTCTTCAATCTTCGTTTGATTGCAGCAATGAACTCATCACACCTCTTCACATCTTCATTAGACAAGAATTTCGTTTTGTCCCCGGCTTCATTTTAATTTTGATGTCTTTCACTCTGTAGTTTAGTTCTTCTTCGACCATTTTGAGTGTTCCATCACTGAATTTGTATAACTCACATAATCTCATTAACATCTTTGAACCATATCTGTCAAGTAAAGATGACGCTCTGGGGTGTCAATCACTTTATATTCGTGATGAAATTCATGTCCACTGGCTTCCCAATTTGGTCTTGTAAGATTGACTCAAGTCTGGTAGCTTTCTATTTCCAATTTAAAATCTCCAACTCTTAGTCGAATGACCAAGCCTCTGATCCATTGATTGACAGCAGAGAGAGAGCCTTCTTCTCGGCGGGAAGATGGTCGAGGTGTCCTTGGAGGTTCAGAAGATAGAGATCTTCAAAGTCATTAGGCATCAGATGTTTGAAGTCGTTTTCTTCTATGATGTGCTCTTTCAAGTCAGCTCTTCGAAGAACAATCTTCTTCTGGTAGTCATACCCGTAGATAGGGAAGATCTCTATACCAATAACACTAAGAATACGCAATCCGGATCGAACTGCTCTGCGTCTCTTCTTGGCACTATGTCTTTCGATGTAGAATTCCTTCTTCTTGAACCACCAATGTGAGATCCCATATGAAGCTGCAGTGTCATATTGATTCTCTTTGACTGCCCAGAATTGATCTGGAACCATCTGTTCGAGACCTTGATCGGTGTAGGTAGCTGCCTTCATCTTTGAAATTGATAGAGCAGGTCTTCTTCTTTCAGAGGTGTGTCCACATAGATAGTCCAGATCATGGTTAAAGAAGAATTTTGAATGGTCATAAATCCGTGTTCACCGCCGGGGAAGAGGGTTGTACACATCAAACCTATTGATCTGTTCACCAACTTGATCATTCAACATTCTATAGCATTCCTCCATTTGATATTGAAGCTGATTAGCATCCGAGTGGAAGACTTTGACTATTTCATAAGCTGGACCTTCAAGATCTTTAGGGGTGATGGATGTAATTTCCTTCTTCTCACAAAACCACTTTATAAAGCTCCCCATATCTCCTGTGAAGTGAAGAAGAGAGTCTTCAGCTGGAGCTTCATAGTTAGAAATGATAGTTGAAGCCCAATTGTTTGCTGGATTTGTTGACTCGACTCGGAATAAACCATGAGGGCTCAGGAGTTTGTGGTCTTTCTTCAGAGAGCCAACTTCGAATGGTGTCCTTTGAAGGTGCAGCTCTGGATGGATTAGATGGTTCACCTGACGTATAAGTATCAAACCAATCTTCTTCAGTTGACTTGGGAATAAACCTGGTGGATGCATCATCTTCATCTGATTCTGACTCTGCTAAGACAAGCGATTCTTCATTAACAACTTGATCTTCAGGGATAGAGGAGACTGTAGACGTGAACCTTGAGTCAACTGTGGACCAAGCTGCAGATTTCTTTTGCGTTCCTTGATTTTCAGATGAACTGGGTTGATTGGGAGGCTTTGGCGGTGATGATGGAGGTTGTGGTGGAGGTGTGGAGGTTGTTTTAGAAGATCCACCAACTCCAGATGTTCCAGCACCCCCAGTTGGAGGTGGAGGAGGAGGAGGATCTTTATGACCTTTACGCAATGTTTCCAACACTACGGTTCTCTTTTTCTTCTTAGCTTTTCTTTCTCCAGCGTCTATCAAGAACTGTACATGATTGTCGTACTTGATTGATTCTTCAAGAGCCTCATAAAGCTTCTTATGGACCTCATGCTTATCTTCGCCAGCTTCAAACATCTTATCTGAAAGTACAGCTCTCATATCAGCGATAGGAAGATCCTTGAATCGTCTAAGTAGAGGAGCCTCCATTGCCCATTCCACAACATCTTTAACTTCGCCTTCAATGGCGTCTGCCACCCCTTCATCAAAGTTAAGGTGCTCCAGCCTATAGACACGATCCATAAGGGAATCTACGGATTTCGGTAGTTGTCTTTCAAGAGCTTCAATTCTTTTCACTGCTTTGTCGAGCAGTTGATCTGAGGTAAGAATTTGAGGTGGTGAAGCAGGTGGGGTTTCTACATCAGCAACTGTGACCACTGGTTCAAAGGATAGAGTCTTTGCAGATTCAGGTGGTGAACGTGCGGTTACTTGATCGGGTTTGGGAGGTGGAAGTGCAGTTGTGAGTAAAGGTGCTGTCATAGGTGGAACGGATGATGTATCTTGTTGAATTTTGACGTTAAACATGGATTGTGCATCCTCCTTGTCATTATCTTGCTTGGAAGACTCATAATCAATGGGTTTGTCATTTAAGAATTGATCGCCGAAAGTGAATTCAGTATCTAGGTTCTTAAATGATGATAGAGAACTGGTAGAAAGATTTGGTTCTTCCAAGGGTAAGGTCTCATCGGATCTTGACTCCGAATTCTCCTGTGAGACTTGATGTAACTTATCTTCAACATTTTGTTCACACTGGTTACCACTTGTAGCAGGATTCATTTCTGGTGCTACAGATGCTTCCTTTTCCAATCCAGATGGTTCTTGAACTGATGACGATTCAACACTTCTCTTCTTCAGATTAACTTGAGTGGTAGTTCTTGATGGTGAGGAAGAAAAGGTAAGGAGCGTGTGAGCAGCTTGTTCATCTCCAACAATTATTTTTCCCTTGTCTTGTGTGATTGGTGTTGTTTGTTTAGGCACTTGATCAGGCTCTCTTAGCACTACTCCACCTACTGGTGCTTTCACATTCAGACTTTCTAGAATTTGCTGGATTCCTAGTTGCAGAGCAGCATCATCTTCATCAGTTAACCTTGTATTATCCCTTGAAACGTCAGTATTTTCACCAATTTCCTTTTCCACTTTCTTCCTTTTTTCTTTCTGCTTCTTGGATGTGGTGTCTGAATGTTGTGACCTTTCACGTCTCTTTTTAGGAAGAGAGGCATAGGATGCTTGTGAGGCTGAAGTGGGCTTGGGAGCATTGGGTTGTGGAGGAGTGGGTGTGACATCAGCAGAGGATCTGGAAGCTCTTTTCTGGTATTGTTTGAAGTAGTCCTTCTTCTTGATATCGTCCTTGAGTAGAGTATCAGGAACTGTCAATCCAAAGATTTCTTTGTCCATTCCTCTAGGAACATATTTAAGATTACCCAGAACGAATTCATCTTCTGCTTTATGTAGATCTGAATCAATCCTGGGGTTGAAGTTGTGAGTCTGTTGCAAGAACTGGATAACAAGTTTTGAAAATCTGATGCTGGGAATCACAAGCTTGTTCAGTTTCTTTCGACCCTGAGCTTTATTCTGAAAGTTTGTTCTATCAGATATGAATGTGTTCATTGACAACGAAAATTCTTCCCAAATACGTTCTGAGACATTCACATTCACTCCATTGACAATACCCCATAGGATTTGCAAGATGGGAATTCTCACTTTATCAAACCCTGAGGTTTTGCCAGATAAGCACAAGTTGAGAACTGTTGTCATTGCTCTCCAGGGTTGATACATGTGTCCAGTGATGATGTCGGAAGCTCTTGATATGCCGGTCTGATATCCCAAACCAATCAGAAAGACAATTAGATCGTCAGCACCAGGTGGAGGTTCAGATCGAATGTTGGGGTTACATGGAGTGATTCCTAGAGCCTTGCTGAGAATGTCAGAGTCTATCACAAATTCCCTATCATCCAGTTTACACGAGTATTTAGCTGTGATTCTGTCCCATTGAATGGTGTTCCAGAATTGTTGTATGTAAATGGAGGGAATTGTGCATTGCTTGGTAATGGCACCGAAGAAGTTAGTGTTCTTAAGGATATCAATAGATACTTTGAGGATAGGATTTTGTTGCAGCTTTTGAAGGTCCACATAACAGTTACTTTTTCCTATCTCTGCCCATTGACTTTTAGGAAGGATTTCATCATCTGAAAGGACTTTGGGTGGAGCGGGAGATGCAATGTTCTCAGCTGGGTTTGTGAATGCCATTGAGGATTTGAAGATAAATACAACCAACAACAATGATTGGGACCAAGTTAGATTATAGATGGTTAGTTAGACAACATTGAATACACCCTTGCGTCATAATCACATAACCTTATAAGCTCAGACAGGGTACCCATAATCATATTGAGTAAGAATGATTGGCATAAGCGAGAGTTTAAAGGATAATGGCTCCATTTGATATAGATTACACAAGATGAGTTGTTTAGAAATTAAAATATTTACAAAGCAAATTTGCTAGGAGATAACATCATGAGACTAGATACAAGTGTGGAAATGATATAATAGTTTGTATGAAGCAAGTTGTGAAATTATGTTGATACAAGATAATCCTCGTACAATTTGCTCAAACAGAAATGTTATAGCATGTCACAAAAAGTAAGTTGTCAACACAAGTTGCTATACGCAATCCTGAATCAGAGTTGTAAGCATGAGATTATCCTAACAAGTTGCCTTAAAACATTTTAATAACCCTAGTCGCCTTATGAAAAATAAACCAATTAAGTCGCTAAACTTAGATGTACAAGTCGCTAAACCAAGCTAAGTCGTTACATGAAAACATACCAAGACGCTAACTGGTTAAATACAAGTCGCTATCAACAGTAACTCTGCTAAGTCGCTACAAATCAGTTTCACTAAGTCGCTAACTTTACTAACTCGCTAACTTGTAAAGACAAGTCGCCACCAATAGCAATACTGCTAAGTCGCTACAAATCAGTTTTACTAAGTCGCTAACTTTGCTAATTCGCTAACTTGTAAAGACAAGTCGCTGATAATAGTGATACAACTAAGTCGCTACCCAAGTCGCTTGTAAATAATTCACTAAGTCGCCACAGCAGCTTAGTCGCTAAGTTGAGCAGAATTAAAAGCAATAACTCGCTACGATGAACATTTAAACTAACTCGCTACCAAGAGCATTACTAAGTCGCCATCAAGAACACTTTTTTACGCAACAGATAATCATCCTAAACCAACACTTATACAACATCATTACATGGACACAATTAACAGGCAATCAAGAACGGTTACAGCAAAGCCTTTAGCACACTTGCAATTGGCAACTCAAAACAACAACAACAAACAAGCCATCAAACTCGACATATTTAGTAACACTCAATTAACAATACCACCCATTAACGCATTTCAACACCACCTAAATAAACATTGTACACAAGAAAAAATGATTCCATCAGAGTAAATTCATTATCAAACCTATGTGGGAATCAAGTTTCACGGATCAAATGCTCGATGAGATCTGGGTAAAGAAATGTGTTAGACAAGCATCATAGACACATAATAGAGAACAGAAAGTGAGGTTCAAATCATACCACTTCAAGTTGCTAGGATGAGTGCTTAGCGATGAAGAAAGAAAGAGAGGAAAAAAAAAAAAAACTTTTAATTGTTTGAAAGAAAGAAGAAAAGAAAAGAGAAAGAAAAAAAACGTAAGTCGCTAGGGGTTAAGAGAGGAGAAATTCTCAAGAATTCCTATTTGTCACATTCGGTCCCTGTGGTTATGTGAGAGATTAGCAACTAACTTGCTATCCTAGAATCATTATAAGTCGCTAAGACTTTTCAAAGCAAGTCTCTAACCTCAAATTTACCAAACCAAGTTGCTAAGACTTTACAAAGTAAGTTGCTCTCATGTCACATTATGAGTTACAGACTCATTAGTTATATGAACATATCAGATTGCAAACAAGCACAGATAGCATAACGAGATAACATAATAAGATAAGCACACTAACATAATGGATAAACAATAACAACCCGCCTTTGAACACAAAACATAACTATCACTGGCGCAGATACAATCTAGATAACTTGAAAAATTCTCCCCCTCAATCAATGTCACCAAAGACCATTGATTGAATTAACCTCACCCGTTAAAAAAACAAGAATATATCATTTGTTCGAACTTCATCTATGAACCCGTGCCATTATTGAATGACATTTCTAGGACCGTAGATGTTATCGATAACAAAGAATGTATTCTTTATTAGTTTGAGGAAAATGACAAAAATATGAATATAAAAGAATGAAATTTTTAAAAAGGTATATTTAATTTTAATAATATATATATATATATATATATATATATATATATTTTTAAGAAAACTTGATTAGTACACAAATATAAAAGAGCGAGTCCTGATTCAAAATGAATAGGAGTCAAAGTAAGATGTACATCAATTCTGGCAAGCTATAGCTCCTGAATGAGCTATATTCATTTCTGATGGGAACCAAGTCATGAAGTTCCTGATTGAGTTGAGCATTGTACCTGAAAAACACTGAGAGCACATTGTACTAGAAGCACATGTAGAATTGCAGCAGGATGGGTTAGTGACATGAATAATTTCACTATTTGATGTAACATTGGTTAATACAGACGTATAAATATTAGAGATCTTTTTAGGCTCAATATACTTGAAGAGTTTTCCTGTGGGCATCCACTTAAGGCAAGATTTAGGAATGTAAGTCTGTTTAGATTCAGAGAACTTAAATAATCTGCCAGTGGGAATCCATTTGAAGCAGTTACTAGAAGATTTGTATGTGTGCACATCCCTGTTTTGGCAATTGTTCCATTTGTGTTTCGATGGTTTCTTAGGGGATGGATCAGCCAAATGATGTTTCTTATGAGAACTAGTTGTACTTCTAGTATTTCTAAACTTTGAGCTTTGAACATTTCCCTGGAGTTTGAGATTCATCATATCAGAGCGAAGCAATGAAGTGACTGGTTTTGACAAAACAATATTCTCATCAATTTGGGAGGCAAGCCTAGATTTCGATGATTTAACTCTTTCAGTTCTAAAGGCATTAGGTTGCTTAACTACTGTACGTTTAGAGTGGTTCTGACCAGTTGACTTCCCCAAATTTGATGGTTTTGCAAACTTAGTGTTCATCCTATTTCCAATAGATTTCCTAAGCTCATTTTTTAAGGAAACAATGTTGAAGCTCTTATCTTGAATTTGGGCTTTGAGGTCATCAATGTCCTTCAATAAGTTGTTAGATTGATTGATCAACTTGGAATTGGTCTCCTCTAAGTTCTTTCTTAATGATTTATTTTCTCTTAACATGTTGGACACACAAAGAGCAAGCTCAGCATTTCTAGATTCAAGTGTATCACTCATTTCATGACAGTCATACTTCTGCACATTTGAGAGTAGTGATTTCAGATTGCATATGGTTGAGTCTTTGTCCTGAATCTGGGTTTTTAATTGATTAATTTCAAAAAATTCTCGAAATTCTGGAAATTCTTGATTAATGCATGTTTTATTTGCATAAAACGTTCATCTTTTGTTGCATTTCGATTTCCAAAGAAATACAATGTTTTTCAAGAATTGAGTATTTATTTGAAAGTTCATCATATACCCTTTTTTAATCATGTCATCAGCTTTTAACAGTTTTAGATTCAGGCTCAACCACGATCGATTTCACAGTATTAAGATCAGAGTTAGAATTAGGTTTCTTAACATATGAATTTCTCTGATTAGTTAAGTGTACCTCATCACATGAAACCTTTTCTGACACTGAGTCATTGGGATCAGTACAGTTGTCTCCATCCTTTTAATTTCAACTGAACTTCTGCATTCGGTATCATTCATTGGTTTACCTGATCCATTGCATGACCTATTAAAATCTTCCCATAGCATCACTTGACACCCCTTCATTTCATTCAGCTTCTCATTCTCATTAGCAACTTCCTTAATGTATATTTCCACATTACCCATAAGTAGAATAAAGGTATTTCTGAACTCATGGATTTCCATTCCAGTGTGTTTTTTGAATGAGATTCCAGTCAAGTCATCATCAAAATTTGAGGAATATTCCCCCTTGATAAGTGGCTGAAATTGACTGAAGATTACTTGAAGAGCTGCATTAGATTTATCAGTTGAGAACTGTTCATTGGTGATTTGACACCTCAGTTGTTCTAAGTTGAGTAACACAGTTCTGGTCAAAGTGGGAAAGTCCTGACGAAGGATAGCACTGCTTGTTCGATCCATAGTAGTAGATAAGAGTAGTTTGAGATGCTGATGAAGTAGTTGATAGGGCTCAATGTAGTACTCCATTTGCTTAGCATCATTGTTCATTAGATGTGGTTTGTTGAGGTTTGACTCAGATGGTGAGGAGTTAAGATCACCCATTGATGAATCAATCAATTTTGGACATTCAGAAATGCAACCAGTTTCATTGTTCTGTGAGGTATCATAGAGTTCAAGTACTTTGGTGATTAGAGGATCAGTGATGTAAGAAATTCTATTTTGACGAGTATCTTCTCGCATGAACGACCTCGAGCAACAGTGGAGATGATTGTAGGAGCGTTGGTAGACATGATGACAAGTTAAACGGGATTTTAAAACTCTATGATTAAACCGGAAATAGATTCTTTCACGGGATTTTACTGAATCAAGAGAAAACCGTATTTAAAGGAAATCACTCAAGTCGCTAGGAAAATTGTGAACCAAGTCGCTAAGTGCCAAGTCGCTATATAACAACTCGCTACAATCCAAGTCGCTAGAAAAATTTTGGCAGCAATTCGCTAAGCACCAAGTCGCTAAATATTCAAGTCGCTAAATAGCAACTCGCTAGGTACCAACTCGCTAACACCAAGTCGCTAACAATATAAAGTACAAGTCGCTAACTTACACCAAGTCGCTACGTGTAGTGGAGAATCCACTACTTGTACTTTTTGTCGGCTTGTCTCACTAGACAAGTCGCTAACCCAAGTCGCTAAGACTTTCAATTACAACTCGCTACCAAATTGTAAAGCAAGTCGCTACCAAGAAAACTTCTCCGTGGCTCAAGTCGCTAGCATGAAAAACACATAAACACCACTTTTCAATCCAAAACAACCCAACCACTATGATTCAAACCTTCTAAATCAAAACCTAAACACTTGTGATGATTCTAAACACAAAAGTACTACCAAAATCGAAACATTAACACTAGAAATCAACCAAATGATGCAAAAACCACTAAACTTTTTCAAACTCAAAAACCACCTAAAAACCACTAGAAATCCAAAGATGTGTAAGATATGATCTAACCATGGCTCTTGATACCAATTGTAGGATATTGGATTTCACATACACATCATAACATTAACACTTTAGGCGAATAGATGATTTAAGAGAGAGAGAAAGTGGGATATTCTAGAAAGAGAAACTCATGTAATGTTAGATTACCAAAGAACATCCAACCCTCTACCTTGCAAGGTAGAGGGTATTTATAGGTTACAAACTAAACGACCTCCTGACGGCCTGTGGATCAGGGATACAATGGGTAAAGACCCATCCTTCCTCCACGGTGTAGCACTAAACTAAATAATTAACTAAATGACTAGAAAATAACGTAATGTCTATGAGCTAACTTATGCTAGATAATATTTGGGGTGACCGATACTTCACTAAGGAATTTTCTAATTCCTAACAGATAGTCTTGGTAAGCTTGCTCGATTGTATCTTAAGGAGGTAGTATCGCGTCATGGAGTACCGATATCTATCATTTCCGATAGGGATAGTCGTTTTACATCCCACTTTTGGAAGTCTTTACAGACAACATTAGGAACGAATTTGGATATGAGTACTGCTTACCATCCACAGACCGATGGTCAAAGCGAGAGAACCATTCAGACTTTAGAGGGCATGCTTAGAGCATGCGTTATTGATTTCGGCAAAGGCTGGGAGAGACACCTCCCTTTGGCCGAATTCTCTTACAACAATAGTTATCACTCTAGCATTAAGGCCGCCCCATTTGAGGCACTGTATGGCCAAAAATGCCGTTCTCCTGTTTGTTGGTCTGAAGTTGGCGAGAGTCAACTTACAAGTCCCGAACTTGTCCTAGAGACCACTGATAAGATAGTACAGATTAGAAACCGGTTGCAAACCGCTCGTGATAGACAAAAGAGTTATGCCGATAAGAGGCGGAGACCTTTAGAATTTCGGGTTGGAGATCGTGTTATGTTGAAAGTTTCTCCTTGGAAAGGAGTGATTCGTTTTGGAAAGCGTGGAAAACTCAATCCCCGATATATTGGTCCCTTTCCAATCCTGGAAAGAATCGGACCGGTAGCATACCGCATGGAGCTACCATTGGAACTGAGTAGTGTACACAATGTCTTTCATATTAGTAATCTTAAGAAATGTCTTTCGGAGGAAAACATAGTTGTGCCTTTAAGAGATATTCGTATTGATGAGAAATTGAATTTTGTTGAGGAACCAATTGAGATTATGGATCGTGAGATTAAGAGGCTGAAGAATAGCCGTATTCCGATTATTAAGGTTCATTGGAACTCTCGGCATGGACCGGAGTTCACTTGGGAACGTGAGGACGTTTTCCGTAGGAAGTATCCTAAACTCTTTATGACATCAAGCAACTCGGAGCGAAACCCGGGACGGGTTTCTTCTGAGGCTGGGAGGCTGTGACAACTGGCAATTTAGAGAGTCTATTTTAGGTAACCGCATTACGCTAAATTAAACTGAGATTTGCCTTTAACACTATTTTATAAACTTTGACTTGATTTTATATCGTCGATTGGTTTTTACGGTTTATTTCATTATTAAATGAGTTATCGTGTGCATTTTAACTCTATTGGTAGGCACTATTCGATTCGGCACTAGAAAAGCCTAAAACAAGAGTTATTGTAACTTTTAGACCGTAACTCGAAAATTGACAAATAAATAGTCAAAACTCGTGGAAAAACGTAAGTAACGATGTTGGAAAGTAAAATAAATGTCGTGGGACACTCGGGGGACGATATGTGAGCTCGGGAATGAGTAAACGAGATAGATACGAAAAGTTACAACCCGAACCCCCACTTTTTCCTTAAGGCCGACGCCCCCCCCCCCCCCCCCCCCCTTATATTTTATTTATTTTGAGGTCCCTAGCTCATGAATATAAATAAACCACCCAACCCTCATTTAAGACTTTCATTTCTCTCACTAGAAAACACACACATCACATCCCTCTCTCTTGTTTCTCTCTCTAGAAACCATAATCATCACCTTCATAAAATCCAGCCACTTTCCGGCCACCGCCGCCGCCACTCCGCTGGCGTCCACCACCACCTCCACCACCAAAAGCAAGATCTCTTTCTCCTCTTTCCAACCATATATCATACACTACATTTTGACTTCAATAACACCTTCAAATCCTTGAATCAAGATTCATACTTTTAGGGTTTCAAAAGATTTCAAAGGGCTTTTCCAATTTGTGATTAGATAAGGTAAAGGAAACATGTTTTGAGCTTGATTAGGCTATAAAAAGCCACGAATTGAATTCTAGGGTTTCGACCCATGAACAATTTTTGGGGATTTTGGGTGGAACATGAAATTAAAGCTAATTAGTAACTAAGTAAACAAGTAATTAGTGTTTTGTACATGCGTGGTGCATTATTTTGATGGGTTTTGCATTTTAGGGTTTATGTTCATGTTGTTGGTCTAGATTGTTGATGGGTTTTGTGTTTAGTTAGTGTTTGGAGCTTGAATGATTGGATTTGAGTGTTGAGGAATTGATTTGGTTGTGTTTGGTTGAGACCTATGGGGCGTATGAACCAAGAAGCCCACGTTAGAGTCTTGGTTGGTGTCGTACGTGGGCTATGATTGGTCATGAGTTGAGTCGGGTCATTTTGGTAGCTTATTGATTGGTTTAGTTGAGGTTTGGATGAGACGCGTGGAGCCGAAAAGCTTTTAGAAGCTTGTTTGGTTCACGTGGTCTTGACCGCGACCGTGTCATGACCATTAGGGTCATGACATTGGTTTCGAGTATAATTGGTTGATTGATTGGTTGGCGAGATTGTTTTGAGTTGGTTTGGGATTGAATTGCGACGTTATAACTATTAATTATGGACTTGATATATATATTGTGACTTTGAGCTACGTCGGCGTCACTTTGACTTTTTAGCCAATAGTTGACTCCGACAAAGCCGTAACATGGACTTTAGTATAATTTGGACTATTGATTGATTAAAAGCCGAGAAGTTATGACTCGTGCTTGTGGACTCGAAACGAATAACAATATGAGATTAATAAGTGGAATTTGACGAAGTATATATTTGAGTGAAACGTGCTAATAGACTATGAAATATGGATAATAAATGGGATTTTGTACCAAAAATGTCAATAACAAGTCTTATCTTGTTATTTACTATTTTTAAACGGATACTAACGACTAAATTGGAAAGGTTTTGCAATAAATAAGTAATAAACGTTTCGAGTACACGTTTATCAACAAATGTCAAATGTGGACATTTAATATTGGATAAGTAATTATTTATTTGCGTTATGTGTGCATGGGTTACGGATAACCTAGCATTAATAGTGTTGATCCACGTGGGTAGCGGACTTGTTAGGTTGACGAATCTAATAAGAGCCCGCTAGGTACGTTGGGTAACCTTATTAATGGGTGACTTATCCTTATGACTCTTTAAGGATACGATTGATTTATGGGATAATAAGCGACGCAAATAAATAAATGAGTTTATCGAATTGACGAATTCGATAAGGTCTACCATTTATTTCGAAACTTATTGAACTATGAAGCTTATCCTTTAGAGGTCTCACTGTGTCACATTGAGTTATATAATGGTTGTGTGAGTGCATTCATGGCATCATATTGAGTCGATACACCCACACATGAGGATACCAAACACTAGGATTAATGGTGAAACGAGACGTTTTTGGAAATAAAGAGATGGAATATATTGGGGTAGATAACGTTGATTTTGAGGAATATATATTAAGTTGGTCTACATTAATAGGTTGTGCCGAGTCGATAGTTGCTGTGCCGTGATTTCTGTTATCTTCTGCTAGTGATATTTGTGCGTTGATTGTGCGTTGATTGCTTGAGGTGAGTTTCATAGCCCCACTTTTATATACGTTTTAACTACATTTTGAACTATTTTGGGGTGAGAATCATGCTACTGTTTTTGGACCGTTAAAACTATTTGGATTTGCTTATATGCTTGACTGAGTAGATAGATGTGCGATAGTTGTTGCCTTAGTCTTGGTTTAACCGTGCCTAACTAAGAATAGACTTCTATCTCGACCTAGCCCGGGGTTGGCAACTGTTCTAGAGGTTGCCACGACAATGCTGGACTAGAGTCGCAGGGGCCCGAGTAAGTGATTATATGGTTGGTGATCCGGGTAGGATCTGTGCGTGTGCAAACGGTATTATTCTATCTAGGTCGTGCATAGAAAATCAACTCTTACAGGTCCACTATGATTTTGTTGAACTTAAACCTATGAACTCACCAGCGTAAGCTGACCTTTTAGCGTGATTTCTCAGGTATTTGAGAGATGTTTGGATTACTTGATCGGTGGAAGCTTGGCAAGAAGGCGGGTTCAAGGATCATTTCTGACTCTGATAAATTATGGGGACCTAATTGATTAAACCATGTTTTGGGCCTAATAATTATACTTTTGAATTAAATGTTTTGATTACTTAAATTGGGATTGGATCGAATATTAAATGACTATCTTTTGCTATACTTTTGTGCGATACCAATCCAAAAAGTAACGCCCCGAAAACTTGATTAAGTCTTTCGCTGTACCAAGATTTGGGGGTGTTACAGATTGGTAACAAAGCTCAAGGTTATAGAGAATTAGGTATTTTATAAACCCTAAACTATAACGGCTTTTAAGAAAAATTGATCCTCGACCAACGCACGCCCGCTTGCCAAGCCGAAGCTTCTTATTTGATTATGGTATGAAATGCGATTTGAATTATGAGATGATATGTTAGGGGATATGGTGAACTGATTATGAAAACGTTATGATTTAGAGATTTGAGTTATGATTTGGATATGTTTAGGGGTATTCCTAGACGTTCTGATAATGAGATATGATTATTGGTTTTGGAAATGAGATATGACTATTGGTTTTGGAAATGAGATATGATTATTGGTTTTGGGAAAATGAGATATGATTATCGAGATATTACGGAATTTGATTTGAGTAAACGGTATATTATGATTTTGGAATTTGAACTCGATTGATTTGATATGTGATTATGTGATAGAACGGGACTTATGTGTTTTATTTAAAGGCATGTTTTGAGTAATGCGGTACCTACACTTTTAAAGCTTCATTATGTGATATATGTTTTGGTTGAGATGATGCGCTTATTAAAACTAGTTGTTTCGAACACTTATACCTACCCTATGCCATTGTCACAGACTATGCCTTCACTAGCTTTTGATGTGTTTGAGGAGGTCCTTGCTGTTGCTAGTTCGCCAGCATTGACTCTCATGACGGTTGCGCAGGGTGATCCTTATGAGATTTCCCGTCACTCTAGTTCATCATCAGATCGCCCTAGCTCGTCTAGGCAGCTTACTTTACATCACGTTTTAGCGAGAACACATACTCCTAGGCTTGCTTATAGCATTTCCCGCATGTCCGTGCGACCACCATCATCACCTATCCGTTTAGCAGCATCACCATGTCTTAGAAGGCCTAGATCTCCTAGTGTACCACCTCAGGATTTACCTGCACAGAGACTCCGACTCATGGACTCTCCCCTTATGGATGAGGGCGAGGAGGAGCATGAGGTCGAGGAGGAGGATGAGATTGAGGAGCAGTATGTTGATGAGGATGAGGATCCTCAGGAGGAGGATGATGAGGATATCCCAGAAGGGGGTACTCCTCCATTGCAGAGTCCTGCACATTCTCCTGGACCAGGTTCTCCTTTGCATGAGCCTGAGTCCCCTGGACAGCCTTTAGACATCGACTCACCACCTTACTCACCTTATATAGGTAGCCCGTTAGGATCTGAGATACCATCGGAGGTTGCTTCTGAGCCAGAGGAGTATGGTGAGACGGGTCGGATGTGGGAGAGGATTACCTCTAGGGGTACTAGACTTAGTCAGTTGACGGAGCGTTTGGTTGGAGTATCTAGGGCTAGTATTGTGGATCTGAGTGTTGATATGGGTACTGTAGTTATTCCTTCATTGTTACTCACCCCTCTTCTTACAAACTCTCTCATATATTACTTCTCTCTTCTAATCTCATATCTCTTGATCTATCTAGTAGTTCTTCTTTCTTTTGTTGTGATTCTCATATAGATCCTTCTCAAAGGCGAGATCACGAGATACTACAAGTCATCCAAGCAAGGGGTCCTTGATTGATTTGTTCCTCCACAATATTTCTGTAGCAAGATCTTGTATTTCATATTTCACATAGTTGTTGTGTAATATTTATGTTGGTTTGGTCCGCCGTGTTAAGGACTCGGTATTTAGCTTTGTACCGGATAAAGTGTAAGCGACGTTGTGAGGCTTCTCCGCCGTGTTGAAGGAGCTTGTTGACATAGTGCTTGAACTCTCGAGTGGGGAACTCGGGGAGTGGAGTAGGGCAAGGAAGGTGTCCTTGTAGCCGAACTACTATAAATCACTTGTGTCACTACTCTCTATCCTTTACTTTACTTCCTTTCATTATTTACTTACTTATTGCTTTATACTTTCTATCCATCCATACGAATTCACATAAGATCGAATCTAAAGTTTTTGAAACTAAACTTAAAATCGGAAAAACTATTCAACCCCCCTTCTAGTTTTCCACACACGATATTGTGTTTTATGTGTGTTCATTTGTTTAAGTATACCGAATTTTAAAGTATATAACAATAATACACTATATGCGACCATAAACAAATAAACGAACATAAACAAACAATCAATCGGACGTTCATGAACATAGATGAATAGACAAGGCATTTGTTCATGTTCGTTCATTTAGCTAAATGGATGTAAAATATTTTTCACATTTTGATAAATAAACACACATAAATGAACATGTTACCGTATGTTATTGAAATATTCACTGAACGTTCGATTCGTTTACAACCCTAATAAGAACATCATAAGACATCAATCTAAACCCCCAAATCATCATCTCCACTAATTTTTTTCTAATGAATTTCATTCATGAAAACATTATCCAACATCCATAAAACATCATGGCAAAGTCTAACATCATCATAGTGATCCTTTCTTATAAAAAAAATCCCTAACTTATCAATAATCATAAAGCTAATAATTTTCTCACTTACCTTGAAGAAAAGCTTAACAAAGATGCTTTAATACTTCTAATGATTAACACAACTTCCTCAAAGTTTAATCCAATAAACCCCTTGCAATCCTCATGAAATTTTGGATAATAGCATAACCTAATCTATTTTTCCCTCTGAGAATGTTAAACATGTATTGTTTACGTATGGTACGTATTCGTTGGTTTTGGGTGAGGATAATTGTAGGTTCAATTTTCCATATTGGGTAAGGACCTCAAGGTATGATCGAGGATCAAGAGTTGGGGTAACACTCACATACGACTTTAGTGTGTGTAAATATGTAAAGATTGATTAGCTTCACTTGATTGTGACTTGGTCCATTTCATAGAAAATGAACAGGTATTTATAGAGATGCATTTAGGGTTTTGTGCCACCCATGAATGCGATCCAATGGTTAAGGATGGTCCATGTTGTGGATATCCAAAGGAGGAGATAAGAATGACATGTGGCTTGTCATCCTTGGCTCTCTCAGATGCATGGAATTCTCCATGCACGATATCACGTATCAACATGATGTTTGAAACACTATATATATGCCTATGAGGTAGTGAAACGTGTTGTTAGTTATAACGACCTTTGTTAGGATCTCTGGCCTTTACCTGGATGTATTTATCCAAGTATGGTTTGTTTGTTAACAGGTAAGAGAACTTGCTTCCAAGCAAATTGTGACGGTTTTTGTTTGTTGAGGGCCTGTCTTGGGCCTATTTCGGTGTATGGGATTTAGCCATTTAGACTGAAACTCTCATATGCTATCAAGTCCCTCCAGTCCATTAGTATATTGATGTTTGTAAGATATGATGATGGACTTATGCTTGAAGCTGAGGTATTTTTTAAGTCTTGATAATATGTTTTTCTAGGCTTCAAAGAGTACTTGATGCATGTGCAACCTGTAAATGCGAATACCTATGCGAATAATTTCAAGGATTGAGTATTCGGGGAAGTTTTCATCCCCATGCCTGCTATGCATTGAATGTTCATTTAGCCTAGGGGTCTAAGACAAATGCTTTTGAGCCGTCAATAGTCTCTCTCCTTGTCATTTCAAAATATAAACTGAACACATAAACCAAATTGAAACCTAAAGTAATATAATCAAACATATATAAACTCTTAATTTAAGAAAATGAAACCAAAATCACCTTGAAAAAAAATCCAATGAAGTACAATGGCAAAGGATCTTCGGTTGAGAGGAGGGTATCTTGATTATAGAAGAGAAAATTGAAATCAAATTTTAAAAAAAAGCTTGTATGAAAAGCTTTGTAGAATTCCAATAGTCTCGTTCCATTTTTCAACATCTACAGCTCAATGGGTTAAATGGTAATTAGATTAAATAAATCCAATTTATTATTATGACATCAAGCACAATAATATTTAATTTAACTGACCAATAAAAAAATCGCACCTACTTAAAGATGACATTAGCATAAATTCTTTTTTAATAGTATTAATAGATTATATGTAGTCTCTCATATTTTTCTATGTGTATCTTTTCTCTCTCATTTGTGAGTTGAGAAATCTGTTGATTCTTTATTTCTTTCTTCTTGTATGTTATGAACTCAAAACCTAACATAACATTGATGTTGTGGACTTGTGGTTAGATGCAGTTATAAAAATAAAGGGGGTGGTTGGTTGTATTCTAATATGGTGTTTTGTGTGTTTCATATTGATCTTTGTATAGTTTTTCACAGTTTCTTCGAATCCTGATTGCCATGGACCTTTAGGACAAAAAACTAAAACACATGCCTAAAAATGAAAATGGGGTGAACTAGATTAAGTGGGCGGGTCAACATTAAATAGTCTATTTAATTTTCATAACTACTGATGATATTTACTTTGTGGAACCTAAAACGTTGTCAAACCCTTGTGCAACGTTATTTGAGTGAAGAATAGCAAAGCTAGCATTGAACAAAGAACTGAATATAAAGTTAAAACTTAAAAAATGTGTAACAAATTCTTTGTATAGAAACTGTAGTTGATTAAATTAGTATAAGTCAAATAGAGAGAGGTACAAAACTAATCTATAGCATTCAGTCTATTCTTGATCTGATCAATGGCTTTAAGCTTTTAACGGTTCAAGTCTTAGCAAGACTGTATATGACACGGTGCTCTTCATGTGATACCTTTTTTTTTTAGTTTCTTTTAATTTCAATTCAGTTCACATTTGTGGTATCTAATAAATTATCACTTACTTTTATTCAGGGTTGTGAGTCGTTCTGAGTTATATGAAGTTTGCAAAAAAATTGGAGCGTTGCATTTTATCTAATTTTGCCCGCCTCCACAATCCTTTCTTGTGACCATGGATAGCATATCAGAGAACCTTACGAACAGTCCCTAGACAACTACTTTTATATGTGAATGGAAACGAATCATAAGTTTAATTTTTATTAACAGTTGATCGTACAAGCTTAATAATTTTATGTTATCATGTCATATGTGGTTTATTTTTAGAGCTTTTACAGGAGAAATCAACTACAAAGAACTGTATCAAATTTCAAAAAAAGGCTTGCCGGTGAGAATACCATGTTACAACCACGTGAAACATGTTACCGCTCCAACGCCGTGAAAAAAGTTGAACTTTTTTCTACAACGTAGTTTCGTATCCATGTTTTTATTGTGTCGGTTAGAATGGTTCTATGTTGGTTAGAATGGTTCTACGACCAATACATTTTGATATCTTAATAATCTTTAAGCTATATTTATAAATTAAAAGTTATTTGCGTGTGTCTAATAGTTAATTAACAATCTTATGTATTCTATAAAGAGGTTATATGATATAAGCTCCTTTATAATTTTTAGACTAAAATACACCGTTGATCCCTAAACTTGTACAGAAGCATCGCAGTAGGACAAATCTTGCATTTTTCATCGTTGGAAGTCCCTTGACCAAATTAACAGTTAGTCAATGTCTGTTATTTTCATTGTTTTGGTTAATTATGGACTAACGGTTTATTTAATCAATAAAATTATACCATCACCACCACCACCACCACCCCCTCTCTTTTTTTTTTTTTTTTTTTTTGGTGGGTTTGTTTCTTTGATTGTATTTTTGTGCTGTTTTTGTGTTTGTGTTTGTGATGTGTTTACTTGATATGTTTTTTTTTTTTTTGGCTTTTTTTTCGTTTTGTGTTTTGTAGGTGCAACTTTTGAAAGGAGGAAGAAGACGATCAAAATTATTTTAATATTTATGTTTTTTTGTGTTTAAACCTTGTGGTATATTTAATTTACATTATTACTCCCTTGTGGTTATTGTTTTGCAAAGTTAATATTTTCAAAGTGAAACTTTTGCAAAGTTTACATTATTAATCCCTCATGTTTTATGTTTATTTATTTTTATTTAATGTAATGTGTGTTTTATATTAATGAAATTAAAGTTTAGTTAAAAAAAAAAACACAATGGCATCACAAAAACTGGTGTTATGCTAGGGAGGGGTGTTATGAGAAAAAAGTGCTGAAGTGACACCACTTTCACGCCACCACCCACAGCACCAAACGATACCTAACGCTCTAAAAGGGTCTTGGTTGGTACTGGAGCTAGGATTTTGTTTTATCCCACTCTTTTGTATAATGTTTGCAGAAATAAGATTCAATCTGAGTTTCGTTGGTGGGACCAAGTTGATCAGGTCTAACATCATTTTTTTCTCTTCAAGTTATTGTTGTTATTTGATGTTTTTTAAGGTATTTAGGATTTGGTTATTAATGATCGATCCAGCTTTTTTTAGCGGAATAAGGGGTGTTTGTTTCGGCTTATGGTTTATTTGATTTTGGGCTTATGTTTAATAAGCTCACTTTTTGTGGCTTATTTTGAAACTTTTCGGCTTATTATGACCTAATAAAATTTACCTTGAGTAAGGTTTTGGTGAATAGAAAGAGTGTTTGACTATCTAATATAAGTAACATGTGTGTTGGTTGGAATACAGTTTTGTTTGTTTCTAGTGATTTAGTAAATTTTATAGATAGCTTATTGGTTAAGTTTTCTTGATAATGAGTAATATATACTATTAAAATCTGACTGGTTTTTGGAGTAATTCATACTTGAATGCATTGCAACTGCTTTGGTCTTGATTGGATTAACGTGATCTTGTTTCTTGTTTATGGGGTGATCTTTATTGATGATGTGTTCAGAAAATGTGTTGATGGTGGTTTTTTTGACTTTGAAACAGTTTATTCTGTTGGGGTCCTTTTCCAAAGGATGTACCTCGATTGAAGGAGCTTGATGTTGGTGGTGTCATTACTCTTAACGAGCCATACGAGACACTAGTTCCCACGTCATTATATCGCGTAAGTTTAATCATGGTTGATGTTTGATTTCTTTTTTGTGTTTGTTGAACTTATGTTTCTGTTATGTTGCAGGCTTATGGCATTGACAATCTTGTTATTCCAACCAGAGACTACTTATTTGCTCCATCGTTTGTGGACATTGACCGAGCTGTTAATTTTATTCACAGTAAGTAAAGTTGCCATCACATGATTTGGGTCTTTAATTATTTTGACTTTAATCGAAGTTAATTTTTTGAGTCTTTAATCTAATCTACATGATTTGAAAATGATGATGATGTTAATTTTAGAGAGAGAATGGTGATGGTGTTTGATTGAGATGATGGTTTTTTTTAAGAGTTTATGAGATTTGAGAATAGTGATGGTGTTAATTTTAGAGAGAGAGACAGAAATTTAGAGAGAGAAGCAGGAAAAAGAGATAAAGAGAGAGTAAAAAGAGATAAAGAGAGAGTGGTGGTGGTGATGGTATAATTTTATTGATTAAATACACCGTTAGTCCCTAATTAACCAAAACAATGAAATGACCATTTTGCCATCATGTGCAAGGCACATGGGAAAAATAACAGACGTTGACTAACAGAAAATTGGTCAAGGGACTCCCAACGATGAAAAATGCAAGGTTGATGCTTCTGTACAAGTTTAGGACCAACGGTGTATTTTAGTCTAATTTTTAAACCTTCTTTGTTAGATCTCCGATGCTCTAAACCAATTAAACTTAATTTTAATCACTTTATTGATTTCTATCAGGGACAACTTTCACAAGTAAACCAACAACAAAAATATATCATCACTATCTATATGCAAAATTTTGTAGGTAACATTGCTTTTGGAGTTAAGTTATACTCAAATATGAACACAATACACGGGGTACTAAAATAGTTGATACATATACAAATGGTGAAACGTTTCCAAGTTTCTTTTTCGGAAAATTAAACTGAACTAGCTTCTCATCCTACGACCAAGACATAATTACTTATTTAAATATTCTTTTTTTCCGTCCACAATATCTACATAAAATATTTCACAAAAGAGAATCAAAATTGCCAACCTTTCAAAATTATTAGATAGGCTAACATGATAATCAAACAAATAATTGCAATAACGAACCTATGGTTTGTTCATGATTACTTTCCATATGCTTAAGACATATATAGTTCTTGCCACCCTCATGCATGCATCCAACAAATAATACACTAAAAAACAATTATTAACTTTCATGTCCCTTTCACTTATAAAAGGTCCATGCCATAATCCAAACACATAGATATTGAAGCACAAAGTACTTCAAAATCACTCACAAGACCACCAAAGTAGTAAGATGGAACCAATGAGATCTCGGGTTCACATCTCTGTAAAAATGAAGCTTCTTATCGCAGTTCTTATTTTGCAGCTTTGCTTTGCAGGATTTCATATAGTGTCTAGAGTTGCCCTTAATATCGGTGTTAGCAAAGTTGTTTATCCGGTTTATAGAAACCTTCTTGCATTGATACTCTTGGCTCCTTTTGCATACTTTTATGAGAAGTAAGTCTAAATTTACACCTAATTCACAAATATAAACTTGGAACATGAGATATAGTACGTGTTTAATAACTTTTTTATTTTGTTTACTAATTAGTAGGACATGCATGTGCTAGTTACAAATAAATATATGTGTGTGATCTTTTCTTAGTGTTTGACTGTTTGGCTTGCATTTTTCTTTTATTATTGGTTTGATAGATAATATATACTTCCATTATTTTCAGGAAAGAAAGACCACCACTTACATTTTCGTTACTAGTTCAGTTTTTCTTTCTGGCTTTAGTCGGGTAAGTGAATAAACTAGACTTTATATATTTGTGTTATTCTATTATTATTATTTTCTCAATTATATATTTTATAGTATAGTCGACTAGTCATATCAATTCTTTGAGCCACAGCATATCACATTAGCTTGAAATATATAAATCCCTATTGCTTTGTGAAACTTTTTGATGTTGGGCGTCAAATCAAAAGCTCAATGTAATCAGATTTGCATGCATTATCAAAATCTTAATAAACGAATGACTTATACAATCTTCTTGGCTCTATTAACTCTGACATAAAATTGTCGATTTTTTCATAAAAAAACCAACTAAATTTCTAATTAATAAATATAGTTTACATCCAACTAATTTTTATCTATTAAATCTCAATCATTAGTAAATTTGATATTAGTTCCCAAAAATTTTAATGTTAGTTACTTATGTAATAGATTTATTTTCTTGTTAAAAGATCGAAGACATATGGGTTATTTCTTTAATATCGATTTACAATAGAAATACTATTTGCTATTATTCATTTAAAATTTTGTCTTTCAACCTTATATTTAAACATCATTTCACTTTCAATCATTTTGATATAAATAAAAACTTGCCTCATAAGATCATGGAACGGTTATTAATCATAATTTTATTATACAAAATTATTTTAGTTTTATTTCAATGCGAGGTCAATAAAAACAAAAATAAATAAATAAATAAATAAATAAATAAATGTTGATTGAGATAAAACTATTAAAGAGACCCCAAATACAAGCAACCCACGAGGGGACAAAAATAAGGACATTATTATAATAATACTTATTGAAACTACATTGTTGATTTGACTTGTGTTTCTTATCTCATAGGCTATTTGTATTTACATGCTAATGGGAGGTGATTTGTATGTTTCATTAATTGATTTATACACTAAAAAGTATTGTATCTTGACATATATCATTAGATCACTTTTACTTATGTTCACCTCTACAATGGAATAAATGTCACAAAACAACACTTTTGAGTATGCAAATCAATAAGTGAAGTGTGCAAATCACTTCCGTATGCTAATTAATTTTGTTTTGTGTCACCAGAATTACAGCCAACCAAGGGTTTTATATCCTAGGGTTGTACTATGCAACCCCATCTTTTGCTTCTGCTATGCAAAACTCAGTTCCTGCCATCACTTTTCTAATGGCATCTGCTTTACGGTATGATCATACATGCAACTTATGCAACTTATGTGTGTGGTCGTGATAATATACTTTTTGTTTTCTTCATGAATATATATATTCTAGGCTTGAGAGTGTAAACATAGCAAGGAGAGATGGGTTGGCAAAAATTATTGGTACCCTTGCAAGTGTAGGTGGTGCAATGGTTATAACTTTATACAAAGGACCTCCTCTTTTGCGCCATGATGGAGCAATCGTGAACCATGAAAATATGCTTTCTGGCTCTACGAAAATGCTTGATTGGACTTGGGGCTGTATATATCTACTTGGTCACTGCTTATCGTGGGCTGGTTGGATGGTCTTTCAGGTTAACTTTTTCTTTCTTTCTACATCGAAGTAGGTCTTCGAGTATACACACATTCAGGAATCTTTTTTGGATATCTAAGCTATCTTGAAAGATAACAAGCCAATGTAACTCATGAAGGATTTTTGAAAATAAATTACAGGCTCCCGTTGTGAAGAACTACCCGGCTAAACTTTCACTCACCTCTTTCACATGCTTTTTTGGATTGCTCCAGTTCATGGTCATTGCAGCATTTTGTGAGAGGGACCCCATGAAATGGAAAATAACGTCAGGGGAAGAGCTTTTTACCATCTTATACGCTGTAAGTACTGCATATATTCAGCTGATTTAATTTCTCTATCTGTTACAAACATTTACACATTAATTGTATGTAAACTATAGCATTTTATAGAGTGCAATTTGTTCAACTGTAAAACTATATTACTTGGAGTATATGCTTTTAAATAAATTCCAACAATAACAAAAGCATATCTGTAACAGGGCATAATTTCATCAGGGATCGTGCTATCGCTTCAAACCTGGTGTATTCAGAAAGGAGGTCCAGTTTTTGTTGCTGTATTCCAGCCTGTGCAGACTGTTTTAGTCGCCATCATGGCTTTTGCGATTCTCCATGATCAGTTCTACCTTGGAGGGTAAGTGAATCTTTAGCAGGAAAATTGTTTTTATCTTAATTAGCATTTGCATAACACTCAAATATCTGTCAACAAGATTTACGCTAGATTTTTACTCCAGGGATAAAATACACAAATGAGTAGCTGATCTAGCTAGAAGAAAACATGTAAAGGGTACAATTACAACATAATTACCAACTGCAAATAGTTGACACTTGAACTCAAGCATGTATTTTTTTTTTAACAAATGCGATTGCACTAGAGGCATCTCCTCCACTCAAGCATGTATTTTTTCTTGTCGTTAGCATGGATACATAGTTTCAGAACCATTTAAGATGTTAATTTTTACAAATCAAGAAACCGAAAATATAAAAAATATATATATTATTAAAAAAACCAAATCGTTAATTGTAAGTTCTACATATGGGTAATTATTTGCGATATTTATTCTTTGCAATGCAGGTTGTTAGGGGCTGTGCTGATAATGATCGGTCTTTACTCAGTATTATGGGGCAAAACAGAAGAGCAAAGAATAGTGGCAAAGCAATCAGAGAATGAAGATCCATTGACTAAGCATCTTCTTGACAATAACACCAAAAATCAAGATTCCGCCATTGTTTCTGACATCCCTTGAACTAATCAATTAATATAGCAAAAAAATTAAGAAAAAGAAAAGACAAGCCATATATCATGTTGGTGTGTCGTCAGCTGGATCTAATTAGATATCCAAACAAGATTTAGTTTGAATTACATTATTGTCAAGTTGGTTGCATGTTCTTTGTACCAAATCCATGTTCTACAATGTTAAAGCTTGTGTTGAGATCTTATAAAGGTGGTTGGTTAATCATGTCACAAATAATTGATAGCTGAAGTGGTTAATTTTATACCTACAATAACTGGCTTATTGACTCAAGGTCGATTTCCATATATACCCGACTAAAATACTATAATAACATATTTACCTAAAACATTCTTAAAATACATTGTACATCATGCATTCAAAACATGTATTTTGAGTATATATAGCATTTTGATGTTTAGATTGGATATATCTATATACTACATATAAAGTAAAAATGGTGAATGTTGAAATGTTGAAATGTTGAAAAATGGTCAAACTTTTAGCACATTTGGAAAGTATTGAAATTAAGCTATGCATTTGGAAAGTATTGAAGTGTTGAAATGTTTGCTATTAATACACATCCAAAATCAGGTTGACCCGGGACGACCCGACGGGTTGACCCGGTTTAATTTGCCCCGTTTTTTCGACCTAGGCTGTCAGGATGACCCTGTTTAAATTAACCCGTTTTTCGACCGGAACGGTTCTACCGGTTGAACCACCCGGGTCGAACCGGCTTTCAAAACATTACGTTTAATCCTAAAATCCTCAAAGTTTTATTGTTTTTCGTTTATAACTCAAACTTTTTTTATCACTAAAACTATATGCCGCTATAAAATCTCGTTGCTATGCACGGGTACTCGTCTAGTCTATACTATCTGCAATGCAAAAATGGTTGAAAAATGAAAAAACTTAATTTGGTCAAACATAAAAAGTGAACACACTTGAAAGCTTGTGTCATTTGAAAATTATTAATTGGCTTTCAAACAAATTTATGAAACATCTATTTGTGCACTTTTTTCATTTATATTTGCATATGTTCCATTTGTAAAATTGAAAATATTATAGTTTTTTAATGAGTTATAAAACACGAAAGAACTGAGCTAAAGTTTGAAAATTGATTTATGGGTCGAATCGGGTTTCAAAACATTATGTCTAATTCTCAAATCTTCAAACTTTTATTATTTTTCGTTCATAACCTATAAACTTTTTTTTATCACTACAACTATGTGCCGCTATAAAATCTCGTTGCTATGCACGGGTACTCTCGTTTAGTATGTAATTATCCCTATTGACTCGCTAACATAACGGAGCTAAAAGGTTAACAGTTAAATAGATCAAGAAGATATATTTGGTAAGTTAGCATATATAAATATACGGTAGATGGACTCTTAATCGGTCACGAAAAGACTGGATGTTCGAGAGCAAATAATATGTTTTGTCGAAAATGTATAATAATGTAAATATAGTCGTTGCATATAGGTATTTGAGACTTGTTTTGATGTACTTATTATTGCAGTAGATCGTGGTTTGGTTGTGCGTTTCAATACTCTAGTTACATATGAATCTACATGGTACAATATCGACGTTTGTTATTGTTTTTATTTTATATAAGGGCCAAGGCCCCAAAATAGCTATGTATAAACTTGTGATTAGGTGGTTGAAAATGTTAAGACTTCAAGTGTGATAATAAAAATAACATCAATCATAGATGTCATTTTTAATAGAGAAAATGACAAATTGGTATAAAAAGGGAAAGTGAGTCTAATAAAAAGTTAAATCCAACGCCCTCTTCTTTTTATCATGCTCGATTGCTTGACTTCACGCATTGTTCGATACATATTCTGTTTATATAAAAAAAATATATGTGATATGATGTTTTGTCTTATAATTAATAGTGGTAAAAAATCCAAAATACTCTCCTCTTTTCTATATATTTCTCTCTCACCTACCTTCTCAATCTCTCTCTTTCTTTTAAAAACACAAACTTTTCCACTCTATTCCACCACCGCCTCCCACCACCACCACCTACATGCACCCTCATCTACACCTTCATCAAGGAAACCACCATCATGGATTCAAGTTACAGAAAGAACAACTGGAAGCACAAGATCCAAAAGGAATCCAAACCTATGTCCATATCCAGTTAGACTTGAAAGGATTGTGTGCATAAAAGTAACAACTTTCACTAGTGTCTTTCATAAAAATGTTGAAGGGTTACATCGATGCACGCTAAATAGAATAGGAAAGTGAATGAGAAACGAGTTACAAAATGAGATAAGAGTATTAAGGAAATGAAAATCATGCAGTATTTCCATTAAGGGGTAAAACGGTAATTATCCAAAGTATATATTTATCAAAGATAAGTATATTTAAGTGTAAAGATAAAACCACAAAACCTTTGGGTTTAAGGAAGTCGGCTGAACCCTATAGGGGGAGGTTTGACTTTTTGTCAAACTTGGAACACTTAAAGGATAATTATGGAGGGAACTTAATCCTTCTAAAACTCTCCTAAGTATCATATAAATACAAAGGAAATTCTAGTGATTCACATAACACACTAACTATCCCTAAAATCATCCCCTTCTCCTCCTTTTCCCACAATCTGTCGACCAAACCCTAAGTCGACTTCACCTAGTCGACTCCCAGTCGACATCCTCTTGTCAACTAATTCTACCTATGCAGTATCGGTAGATACTTGACGCGACCGAAACGTTGGACATTATACATCCCTTAGGACTAATGATGCAAATATTTTACCTCAAGTTAGATCCACGTTAGAAGATAACGGAGAAATAATTGCACCGTTCGTTCTCATAGATGTATAATAGCTGACTTCAGCAACAGTAGCACAATGCTCGAGTGCGAGTGGATTTGCGTTCTAGGACCATTGAAGATCGAATCTGTTAGATAAGCAGCATCTATCCTTCCAGAACCACATGCATCTAATTGTCATTGTTGCAAAAATACAATTCCGGGTCGTGAGGAACTACGCATGTTTCAAGAAGAGGTGTGCCACATGTGGACATCAATTAACAAATATATCGTGCAACTTATGAAGGAATGAGTTAAAAACCCATGAAAGCTTTCTTATCTATCTTTCAAGTAATTTCTGTTTTGTTTGTTGACTTTTAGTTTGCCTTAATTTGAGCTTTTTACTACGTTTATGTAATATGCTTTTAGAACATCTATGAATTTCAAATATATATGTTTTCATCAGTTTGTTGTAGATACAAGTGGTCATGCTAGTTCCTGCCATTTTTTATTTTGAAAAAATGTGGTTGCAGATTGTGGAATTGGTAATCAGAGTCAGGTTAGTTTGGTTGATTATTGTGTTCTTGATGTTATTGTGATCAGAATCATGCTAGTTTGGTTGAAATTGATGGTTAAACATGATGGGTGGTATGGTAGGATAAAAACAAAACCGCGTATTCAGGATATGTTTGGCACGGAGCGGTGTAGAGCTTTTTAGAGCGGTAAGCGGTGAGCAATGAGCATTTTAGTTTTTAGTAGTTGTTTGGTAAAGGAGCGGCGAGCTTTGCTATCTTTTATGAATGCTCATTTTTCCAATGCTTCTTTACGAAGCGGTGAGCTGTGGCTACTGCTCACAGCTCACTACTACTGCTCACTGCTACTTTTAACAAACACACCCTCAATATAAAATGAGAGTTGGGTTGAAGACAGGGGTAAAATAGTCATTTCGCAAGGCGTAGAACAGTAACTAACGAAAAAAATAACGATCGTTAGGTCGAGGACATAATTTGCGGCAAAAAATAAACAGTAGTGGCATAATTGCAAAAATAGAACAAAATAATGGCAAAACGTACGAATTCAAAAAGCCACATGAACAATTTTTGCAGTTTACTCTTTTTTCTAATTATCTTGATGTGCAAAGTGCAAACTATAAACTGGAAATCATTTAGCTGTGAATTTGGGATATGACAATTAGCATACACTTGGATGTAAATATTTTTCTAAGTTAAATCATATTTAATTATGTTGTAAGTTTTGTTCCACAAATATTTTACGTGAAAATTATCAACAACTTGATTCAAAAAATGCTAAATGAATAACACTATTGTTGGTGGATATGTGTGTTGTATTCGGCCCATGTCAATTAAAGACGGGCTTAATCTGTTTAGCCTATTTTACTACTAGTATTATTTACATTGTACACAAATACATTTATCAGTTATGGGAAAATACATTATTCTACAACTATGTAATCAGTAACATAGTTGTTGTGATACATTTATAAAATATTAAAAAAAAAAAAAAAATTAATAGTATCGATCAACTTTTGTACATACATAACCATTTTATGTGCTTAGATGGCTTATCTTGTTTTTCAAACCTTAAAAATCCAAATTTTATCCAACTTTAGATCAAATAAGCTATTGTGATCCGTAACAAAGCTTCAGTAAGTACAAAGGAAAACTCAATTAAAATAAAATCAGCTATCTAACCGTAGAATCAAAATCCCAAATTATATCTTCAAGTTTTCAACTTACAAACCAAAATAAGCACCTAATAAGCCATTTTGAACATAATTAGTTGTGATAACACTCGTAAACAATCACACATAGCTTCAAATACATCAATATTAAAATACTGCTGTTATTTTATTCTCTAAATAAAAAAGTGAAAGAGAGTGTTCAACTTATGCTTTTATCATTTAATAAAAACTACTACAATAAAATACAAAAGAAAGAATGAGTATTTATAATTAATAAAACTTTACATAATTTATAATTATAGCCCGTAACAGAAAATAGTAAACTCAACATACATTTGAAAATCCTTATATATAACTTTCGGGTTAAATGATTCTATATTTAGTTAAAGAGTCACGTCCTTGAATAAAAATATTGTTTTACCGACTTTAAATTTCCTAATTAATTAGTTTTTTCATTTTATTTTACATGACTTTTTTTTTTTAGTTAACTCCTATCAGAAAATTAGACTTAAAGATATTTTGTAACTAAGAGTGAACTAACGATACTTTGTACATAAATCTACCTAATTTCAAACCCGGTCACTTTCATGCAGAAATCAACTCTGATACGGGTGTGCTTTTTTCTTTTTTTCTTTTTTTTTCTTCAACAAATTGATATGGTTGTGTTTGGCGCAAAGCGTTTAACAACATTTAAGAGTGGTGAGCGGTCAGTGTTGAGCATAATGATTTTTAATGCTTGTTATGCATACAACAAGTAACTTTATTTTTTTTTATCGAAATGCTCATTTTTCAATACTTCATGAAATAGCATCTAAGAGCTTTTTTACACATTTTATTTCACATACAACTACCTTAGTAAACGTTTTTATAGACAAGAACAACTATTGCTCATAATTAATGGTTACTGTTACTGCTAGTTTTACCAAACATACTTTCAAAGATTGATGGCTACTTTACTTTTGGTCCGGCTTTGCTTTGTTAGTTTTGTTTAAATCTTTTTCTTTTATATTATTTTCTTATTTTTCACTTTTTTCTTGTTTCTACAAACTACTAAGTTTTATTAATTTATAACATTATGTGATATACTAATCATATTAATAGTATCCTATTTATCATAAAGCTATTTTGCTAATAATATAATGTTATAATTTTAGATGGTCTTGCTGAAATTGATCAAATTTGAGAGTTCCTGTATGAAATTAATAATGAGTGTGCTTTTACATACTTCGTAGAGTACGAGCAAGAATCCCTTGTTATGTCACATGATACTCTTTCAAACTTAGCTAGATTAACATATATATATATAGAAAAAATTACACGTTTGGTCCCTGTGGTTTGTCCAAAATAACAACTTTAGTCCCTAAGTCAATTTTATTACACCAGCAATACCTAATTTTGAAACTATGCACGCTTTTAGTCCCTATTTTGAGAGATAGGGACTATCCGTGTATCTATTTACAGTTTTTTTTATTACACGGATAGTCCCTATTTCTCAAAATAGGGACTAAAAGCGTGCATAGTTTCAAAATTAGGTATTGCTGGTGTAATAAAAGTTACTTAGGGACTAAAGTTGTTATTTTGGGCAAACCACAGGAACCAAACGTGTAATTTTTTCTTATATATATCATATAATATTACTGAAGATTCGTTGATAATCTATTCACTAAGCTAACGCATAGCTAGTTAAGTTATTTGAAATTTACAAAAAATGAAGAAAATAATACACTGTAGTAATTATCAGTGAATGAACATATATAAATAAACAAACCATGTCAGGTGAAAATATAATAGAAAAGAATTTTTTATTAATTTATATGGACGTTTTGGCCAAATGTAGTAAAGAAAAATGGTTGTCCAAACCATCAATCCTCCTTAACTGGCGGTGGCCTTAACATGTCAACTACCAAATATATTGAAATCGTGGACATCAATCATTGACAAATATATTGAAGTTAGTAGCATGCATATATATACATACAACTAAATTAAAGTTACATACATATATGTGTATAATTTGTTTAGTTTCAAATGTTACATGCATTTTGACATGTTTCTGTAACAAAAAATAAAATGAAATACGACGAGATTTTTTCTCGAAGCTTCAGTCGACATGACCAGAAGAGGTTTCAGTATGGTGCATTGGTTGCTTGCTTTGTAGTTACATGGTGTTTGTGCACTGTCTTCAAACCTTATCTCAGTCCTTTACCTATTTGTAAGTTATTTCGTACTACGTTAACGCAGTTTCAAATGTTTACTAGTGTTACCATGTTTTGAAAGTGTTTCTAGCTTTTGAGAAATGTGCTAGGCATATATGGATTATTTATACTAGGGATCTGCTAGTCATGAATCATGATACTTACCATGTCATGACAGTGTAGTAGTGTTACAATGTCATGATAGTAGGCAACTTTTACATTTTATAAGGTGCAAAGCGGGCACCCGTTAGCAAATATCTTTATACGAGTAGCATATACCTTATATATATGACTCAGGTTTAAATCTGTACTTTTAATCCACTAGCTTTTATTTTGTAATTAATGGTTTTACATATGGTTTATTTAGTTAGTTTATTTCTTACTTTCTTTAAGGGGTTTTCAAAATTTATAAAGATCATATGATTTGTGAAAAAACAACTAAATGGACGTTATATTCATCAAGGCTAATAGGCTATGCTAAACTACTGAGGCTGATCAATTGTTACGATCTTTGGGTCTAAGGGCCAGGTTAATTATTAAAGGTTGCATAAGAGTAGATAAAAGTACGGCCTGAATGGAATTTGCTAACGCATATGACATTAGTCGATCAACTTAAATAAGTTTTTGCTTTTATTAGCATAAGTTTGGCATATCATTGTTATGCTTGATTAGGTGTTAAGCACGGTAACAACCTTATATTTTGGCAAACTAAACACAATTTGGATCGACCATCGAGCTCTCTAAGACACACGCTTACCTTTCCCTTTTTAATGAAATATTCTGATTGTTTGTAGTGAATTTGAGGCTGACGATGGCTGATGGGCTCAGATTGATAATTGCTACGGATAAAACAAGCAAACCCCAACGACCGAGTAAGTCGATTAATCTTAGCTCGTTAAGTAATGAGAGCATATTTATATAATACTTATAAAGAGTAAATTATAATTTTTAAAATCTTGAAATCTTAAATTTTGAAAACATAGTTTGTTTAAATTATCCTTAAGTATCTTTTAATAATATATCGTAAGCTTGTTCAATTATAAACTTAACAAATTTTCAAAAACACACACTATATCGCGATTTCACAAGTATAATTATTTATCGTTATACACTGTCGCTATACACGAAGATACGTCTAGCTAGTGTATTAAATACCTGCATATTTTAAAGGGTAATTAGATGTTTCCTCTGGCATATCCGGACATCCAAAAATTACGTATTAAACAAAAATTATGTATAATGACACCACATGCTTTAATCATTAATTTATATTCATTTGGTCATATTTTTAAAAGATAAATATGAGTTAACAATACCCAGATTAAAGAAGTAAATATGTTTTTTTCAAGGTTATACACTAAAAGAATAACCACTATCGGAGACGGACAGTTTTTAGCAACGACACATTTCGTTGTTAAAAGTATGTGGGGCCCGCACTTTCAAATTAATCACTAAATGAAGATTCAAAAAACGACTACTAACATTTAATTTTGTTTTCTTTATTTTACTAGATGTCGAGGTAAAGGAAATTACAACACCAATATTGTGTAATATATCGAAACACAGATCCGATACTTGCCAGATAATGGGAGACGTAAGGATTTTAGGAAATTCTTCCACCATTTTCTTGTTTTCATCGCACATCGGAAATGGTTCATGGACCATTAAGCCTTATGCTCGTAAAGGAGACAAAAGTGCAATGGAAGGTATAACAAATTTCACGATAAAAACAATCCAAGAAGCAGCCCAAAACATGCCTAACTGCACCAAAACTCACAACGTAACAGCAATAGTTTTTTCAGTTGGTGGATACGCCGGGAACAACTTTCATGCCTTTACAGATGTGATAATTCCTCTCTATGAAACTTCTCGAGTATTTAATCGTGAAGTGAAATTTCTTGTAGCTAACAAACGATCTAGGTGGACTAGCAAATTCCAAGAAGTATTAAACAGATTATCAAGATACCAAATCATTGATATTGATCAGGAAAAAGAAGTTCATTGCTTCCCAAGTATGATAGTTGGTCTTAGAAAAGAAGATAAAAAAGAGCTACACATCGAAACAATAAAGGATTTTACCAGCTTCTTGAGAAGTTCATATTCATTGAAGAGGTTAACCGCCACAAATTTAACAAATAGCAGTAAGACTAAAAAACCGCGACTGCTAATTATTTCAAGACAAAAGACACGTACTTTTACTAATGAGAAAGATGTGGTTCTTACCGCTCAAGGCTTAGGTTTTGAGGTGATAGTGACAGAGATGACTGCAAATCTTACACAAGTTTCGAGGCTCATAAACTCATGTGATGTGATGATGGGAGTTCACGGGGCAGGGCTAACGAATATGGTTTTTCTTCCGGAAAATGGTGTGTTGATACAAGTGGTTCCATGGGGTAAGATGGATTGGTTAGCCAACACATACTTCGGAGAGCCTTCAAAGGCAATAGGATTGAAGTACTTAGAGTATAAGATAAACGTAGAGGAAAGTTCTTTGATAAAGCAGTATCCACTTAATCATCAAGTGTTCTTGGATCCGTTTTCAATTCAGAAGAAGGGATGGGGTGCTTACAAATCAATATATTTGGATAACCAAAATATAAATGTAAACGTCACTAGGTTCAAAAAGACATTGTCAAGAGCGCTTGAACTTCTTAAATTGTAAATTTCTTCTATCGCTAATATCCGTGTATTTGTGTGTATATATATATTGGCATAAATTGTAGAACAATTTTATCATCAGGTTTATGAAGAATAAAGTGAGTGCTTGGTACTTGGTATATGAAATATGAAATGATCGTTCATATTGAATCTTACGAAGGGGTTGTGCTGGTTAAAAGTGTTAATAAGTCCTATTGGTCCGGTCTACTTGTTTCAGCCCGTTTAATAGTTAGATTTTCGTATTTGTCTTGTAATCTTCATAGTTAGTTGAATCTGATAATACGGGTTGTATTCCCTTGATTTCTACACGGTATCAAGAGCCATTAATAGAAGGAAAAAAAAGTTTGTTCAGTTGTTGATACATCTTGTTGACGGACGGCTAGGAAAGAAAAATGAGAATACAAAAAAAAGTTTGACTGATGGTTTGTTATTTGAAATCCATTTGTATGTGCGGTGCTTCAATTCTTATTGGTACTGTATGTATGAATTGAATAATATAAAAATAATACTTGATTGCTAATGTTTAGATCAGATAGCGGGTCGGTTGATAATTAAAAAAAAAAAGAAAAAGAAAAAAAAACATTTGAAGTTTTGATGTTTTACTTAGGTTACGTATCCGATTCGATCTGTTGGACCATTATTCAGTTTTGAGGAAATAGTTAATTGGTCTATTGAGATAGTAATTATTCGTATTATTTGTGGTTGATATGGGGCTTGAATTGGTTTTGTTCAATTAATTAGGTGCGAGTTTGATCGTTCATGTTTATTATTGGTATTGGTATTGAATTTGGAAATTGGTTTCTGTTGGTATTAGTATTAGTATTGGCATCGGTATTTGATAAGTACGGTTATATTTATTTGGGTTGTAATGGATTATTGTTGGTCAGTTTGGTTTTACATGTGGTTCCGCCTGGTTTAATCTGCATATGTCTGTCTGCACCTGTCTGTCTAAATCTACCTATTTGCATCAATCTGTCTGGATCTGCACGCGGTTCTACATCTGGTTTCACAAGTGCATCTGTATCTGGTTCCGCTTGCATTTTTCTGAATCTGCATGTCTGAATTTGCATCTGAATCTGCCTGTTCTATTCTCGTTCATCTTCGTATTTATGTTGATCTATGCTCTGCACCTGTTTGGTTATTTTAGATTGCATCGGATTGAGACTCCGTCTATCACTAAGTTTGAGCTCTTGGACACTCTGAAGCTGTGTGTTTAGTTTGTATATGACAAACTCCCAATATTCATCACTGCGGCATTGTAAGTTTGAGGGGAGATGTTAGCTAATAAGGCCTATTGGCCCGGTCCACTTGTTTAGGACCGTTTAATAGTTAGGGTTTCGTATTTGTCATTTCTATTTAATGTCTTATAATCTTCTTAGTTAGTTGAATCTCATATCGGAGTATTAAATTAAAATGTCTGTCTAGATATATGATGTTTGTTTGTAGATGAATAAATGGTTGTTTCTTTTGTGTGTTGAATAAAGGGTCTGAATTAGAAAAAATTATTGTTATACCCTTTTATTTGAAATAAGGTTAAGAAGAAAGAGGGTAAATATGTAAAACTATGATAAAATGGATGGTCTTAATTTAGAGACCTTCACCTCTCTGGCTTTTTCTGGGAGGTCATATGTTAGTTTTAAACATTAAACAAACATCTATTTAATAACTTAATTAACTTACCTATTTTTCAATTAAGATACTTTAAGTTGTTATCAAACACTACCTTACTCGTGAGATCTACGACGGAAGTTACTCGTGCGATCTACGACTCAGTTTATATCTACTCATGATCAAATCAAACATATCTTGACAAAGCCGTTAGTTACATCTTGGTTTGTAGTTTTGTTTGTACAACCAGAACTGTTGAGTTTATAATACATGACTTAAACATAAAACATGTAGACATCAAGAGTACACAGCGGAAGACTAAAGATCATAACAAATAAATTAATTAACTGAATAGATGTGTAACATACCTCTTGCAATTGTCAGATCTCTTGAACAAAACAGAAGAAATGGTTTAAAGAGTTGTCCCTTACCGTTTTACAATTCAAACCAATTAGGTGTAAGAATAGTGTCTTACTACCACAGTTTTGTACACACGAATTAACCAACGAATCAAGCGATTGCTAGATCTAACACAAGTCCTTGTTTTATGGAAAAACAAAACCAAAACACCCTTGGAGGAGGGTTTCGGCCGAATAGGGACAAGAGAGGAAGAGGAGAGATCTAGGTTAATTCAATGCACAAAAGTAATGAAAAACCCTAGACCCTAGCCTTTGTATTTATAGTGTTTGTAAATCTTTGGGAACAAGTTAGGGTTTGGGCTTGGAGAAGCCCCCCTATGGCCGGCCATGTGAAGCCCCCAAAGGGATTCCCATATCTTTTCCATTTTAAGATTTTACACTACAAGTCCTTCTCTTTACAGTTAACGGTCGTTAGTTATTTTCCTTTAAATACTTAACAGTCGTTAAATGGACTTTATGTGCAATAATTAATCGTAAACATTAACATTAAATATTTAACTTTAATTCTCATTCGCTAATGTGTGCAATCCCATGGTCACGAGTTCGAATCCGGACATTTACGTATTTGTAAATATATACATTTCCAACAGCTCCCACTTGGATATGTTTACAAAACGTGAAATGACATTGGTTAGCGTCTAGCAACACGTCAATGCCCCCGGTACAACTCGTGTATGGTTTTCTGGAGAAAACCAAGTTTCGATGATTCATCATCATATTCATCCTTTTATTTCTAATACAATGTTAATAAGAATATGGATCTCACTCATTTCTTAATTAACTATTCTGTTTCTCGCTTTATGTGATTGATTAAGATTACCAATTCTTCTGAAAAAATTCTAGAAGACCTTGGGCATGGCCATGCAAACATCTTAACAACCCTACGAGGGGCCCAGCAGTATTATACTTCAAAATAAATTTGAAAGAAACAAATCCTATTTTGACTACAAGCAGAAATCATAAATTTCGCAACACTTCTGAAAACAACCCTTATAACTACCAGTTACGTATAGAGTTAGATTGCTTCACAAAAATGTACTACATCCATGACATATCTCTGGTATCTCAACTCAGAGGATAAATATTCATGATATACTTAATGACTAAGATCCATAAAGTATTATCATGCAGGTGGGATAAGTCATATACTCAATTCATTGAATATCATCTGAAATTAGTCATGCTACGCATCAATATACTTTCAAGTATATTCTAACTAATACTCAGATTTGTCTTAATTCAATATCATTCCCATGTTATTGATTGACAACATACTATTTAGAATAACTTAAGTTATTCAAGGATTTAAACATGCAAATATAGGATAACATCATAATAAATGAATAATAAACATAACAAAAATACTTTATTTCATTTCAATAATAATGTTTACAATATCCTTTTATCTAAAATACTTAGTCACAGATGGGCATGAAACTACTAGCTAAACGAAGTCCAAACTTATCAGACAAATGATTAAGTTTTTCACCAGGTAAGGCCTTCGTTAAAGGATCTGCTAGGTTATCATCTGTGTGAACTTTGAGCCACTCAATTTCACCTATCTCGACTTTTTCTCGAACATAGTGATATTGTCTAGGATAGTGTCTGGTGCCCTTCATGACTCCAGGTTCATGGGCAAAAGTTATTGCAGCAGAATTGTCACAATATACTTAAATAGGATTTTCAATCGACGGCATAACACCAAGCCCCGAAACAAACTTCCTTATCTAAACAGCTTCCATGGCGCCTCGACGCGCTATGTACTCACTTTCAGTAGCGGACATCGCAAGTGTTCTCTGTTTCTTGCTCTTCCAATCCACAGAACCTCCATTGATGACAAATATGTAACCCGTCTGAGACTTCGTATCATCTTTGTCACACTTCCAGAATGCATCGCAGTAACCTGTAAAGACAGTTCGCTTCGTATTTCCCCATACACTATGAACATGTCTCTTGTAGCCCTAAGGTACTTGAGAATATGTTTAACAGCATCCATGAATTTCACTCGATTTTGTTGATACCGACGGTCAAGTTTTGAGCAAACGCCACATCAAGCCTTGTGCATCGCACCGCATACATGATAGATCCTACAGCCGAAGCATAAGGAACTTTCTTCATACGCGCCACCTCTTCAGGTGTTGAAGCACAGCCTTGGCTGCTCAAACCATGATTTACTTGCATTGGCAAAAATCCCTTCTTGGAATTTTGCATATTGAATCTCTTCAATATTTTGTCAATGTAAGCACTTTGGCTTAAACCAATTAGCCGCCTTGACCTATCCCTTTAGATCTTGATTCCGAGTATGTATGCTGCTTCCCCTAAGTCCTTCATCGAAAAACATTTACCAAGATAGGCTTTCACCTCATTTAGACTTGGTATATGATTTCCTATGATTAATATGTCATCGACATACAGAACAAGGAAAGTAACATGACTCCCACTAGCTTTGTAATATACACACGGCTCATCAAGAATCTGAGTAAATCCAAAACTTTTGATTTCTCCATCGAAATCTTTTATTCCATTGCCTTGATGCTTGCTTCAGTCCATAAATGGACCTCTTAAGCTTACATACACGGTTAGGAAATAATGGATTCACAAACCCCTCCGGCTGTGCCATATAGATGTCTTCATCCAGACGGCCATTTAGAAAAGCAATTTTGACATCCATTTGCCAAATCTCATAGTCATAGTGTGCAGCTACAGCTATGAGAATCCTAATAGCTCTTATGTCCGCTACAGGAGAGAATGTCTCCTCGTAGTCAATGCCATAGGTTTGAGTAAAACCTTTAGCCACCAGACGAGCCTTGTAGGTGTGTACATTGCTATCCATGTCAGTTTTTTTCTTGAAGATCCACTTACTTCCAACGATTTTTGCATTGGGAGGAAGGTCAACTTCAATCCAAACATCATTATCTTTCATGGATTGCATTTCCCCATTCATAGCAATCTGCCATTTATCCTTTTCAGGATCAGCCATGGCAGCCTTATAGTTGGCATGTTCATTAAGATCCCCAACCATATTTTCCTCCACCTCTACGTTAAGACATAGACGGTCAGGTGCACGTATAGTCCTTTCAAACCTACGAATGGGAACAACTTCAGGAGGAACGCCTAAGCTTTCAGGCTCTTCTTGAAGTTGACTAGTAGTTTCAGAAGGTGTTGTATCTTCTTGATCATATTCCAGATCATATACTCTCCCACTGAGTTCTTTAGATATGAGATTCCTTTCAAGGAAATCTCCATACCTAGCCACGATGACTTTGTTCTCAGCTGGGTAGTAAAAGTAGTAACCCATAGTTTCCTTAGGGTATCCTACTAAGATACACTTAACAGATCTGGCTTGGAGCTTATCAGGTGTGTCACGTTTAACAAACGCTTCACATCCCCAGACCTTTAAGTAAGAAAAGTTGGGAGCTTTTCCTGTCCATATTTCATATGGAATTTTAACAACCTTCTTTGTTGGAACCATATTCAAAATGCGAATAGCAGTTTCAAGGGCATAATCCCAAAAAGTAAAAGGAAGAGTCGTAAGTTTAAACATTGATCGTACCATGTCAAGTAAGGTATGATTTCTCCTTTCAGATACACCATTTTGTTGTGGAGTATAAGGAGATGTGAGTTGCTGGATAATTCCACACTCAGCTAAGTAATCTTTGAACTCTTGACTTACATACTCACCACATCTATCGGATCGAAGAGCTTTAATCTTCTTACCGAGTTGTAATTCTACTTCACTTTTGAAAACCTTAAATGTTTCAAAGACTTCATGTTTATGTTTAAGTAAATAAACATAACGATAACGACTGAAATCATCCGTAAAGGTTAAGAAGTAGGAAGCACCACGTTTTGACACATGTCTAAGTGGACCACACACATCTGTGTGTATCAATCCAAGTAGATCAGAAGCCCTTTCCACTTGTGGTGAAAAAGGTTTCCTTGTCATCTTCCCAGCTATGCAAGACTCACATTTGTCAAATGATTCATCATTGACCGTTTGTAAAAGCCCATCGTGATGCAGCTTTTCCATGCGTTTCTTGCCTATATGAGCAAGGCGACAATGCCAAAGATAAGAAGATTCACAGTTCAACTTGCTCTTCTTATTGCTAATGCTATACAACGAATTATTTTCATTGGATATACAACCATCCATATCAATTTCAAACACACCAAGAATAGGAATTGCATTAAAATAAAAAACATTATTTAAAGAAACTGAAATTCCATAACTGGTAAAAGTGTGCACAAAACCAATATCTTTTAACAAAGAAACTGAAATAACACCCCTAACAATGGAGGGTGCATAATGACAATTATTTAGTTCTAAAATTAAGCCCGAAGGCAACACTAAATCAAAAGTCCCTATGGCTTCGACAACTGCACGCTTTCCATTTCCAACGTATAAAGTATCTTTCTCCACAGGTCAGCTTCTTTGCTCCTCTAAGTCCCTGCGATGTATTACAGATGTGAGTACCACATCCTGTATCATATATCCAGGAATTTTGCTTATGAGGAAAAGAAAATAATTCAAACATAAAAATACCTGATGAGCTAGGCACCATCTTATTTTTATTCTGAAGGCACTCATTCAGATAAACTGGACAGTTCTGATTCCAGTGGCCTGGTGAGTTGCAGTGGTGGCAAGTTAAATCCTTATTAGGATTCTCCTTTTTCTTTGCAGGGTTCTTCTTAGGAGCTGGTGGGATGACAACTTGTTTCCCCTTTCCTTTTCCTTTCCCTTTCTTATCTGCTTGCGGCTTTGGCTTATTCACCCTACCACCATGTATTTCTAGTACAACAGGTGTAGGAGCCTTCTTTGGAAATCTCTTCTCGAAGTCTACAAGCATTGCATGTAACTCATTCACTGTTGTTAGGTCACTAGTTTTACAACACAAGCTTACAAGAAAGAGATAAAGGCGATTGAACAAGTATCCAAACACACACACACGATATAAAGGAAACGGTTATGCGTAGAGAGTGAGTGAAAGAAATAACTTGAACAACCAACCTTCAAATGAAGGTTTACAATGGGTATTTATAGGCAAGGAGCTAGGGCAACACTCCCACTCCTTCCCTTTACCTTATTGGACATGGGCCTAAGCTTCTGGGCCTTCTACATAAGCTAGACCTTAAACAAACATAAAGGCCATAATAAGCTACCTATTACATATGAGTAACTAACACTTGAATTAAGGTTTAGGAGTGATTCCAACAATCTCCCCCTCAAGTGTTATTACATATGAGTAACAAACACTCAAGTGTTGGTGATGAAAAACGGTGAAGGCGTCGATGTAATAGTAGCTTTGACGTCTTCTGACATTCTTCTTTCTTGTGAGAAGAATTGCCTTGATTTGAACCATCTCCCTAGTGTAGTGAGATAGTTTTCTTTGAACAGTTATGCTTTGACGTCATCTTTAACTTTGTTCTTTGATCATTGTTCTTTGTGATGAAAGATATAGTATGTTGTTATCGCATCAGTCTGCCTCAGTCGCTTTGTCGCTCCAGTGTCTCCACGTCATTCTTCAACATGCTCACATGCTCTTTTGACGTTGGAATTCAGTACTGATGAAGTTCTTTAAGTCTTTAACTTTGTAGATTCTTTAATTTGACGAAGAATCATTCTGACTGTTGTGTTGCTTTTGGATAGAACTTCCATTAGTGATGATGTTGGCGTGAGCATGATAAGAATCTGCACGATCATTCCGCTCCAGAGCTTCCATAAGACGAAAACATAAAAACGGTTAGTAATAATTCCGGCACTTACAAGTTTGAACTTCGAGAGTGTTAACAGCATAGTGTGAAAACACAACTCTAATTCTTACAAAGGCCATTCCTGAATCGGAGTCCCACAAGTGAGATAACACGATGTACCGAAGTACACCTACGATTCAGATGAGTCGCTGAGGTACACCGAAGCATCACCTCACGACTGTAGACCGTTTGAGACCACTAGGCGCAATCCACGGGGAGTTGCCGAAGCGACCTGCTGTCGGGCCGTTTGATGTTGACCCGGCAAGAGTTTCCATTCAATCACCGAGGATCACAAATGTGAACCTCTCATAAATGTTCTCGACAGATTGCTAAGATCTGTGAAGGACTCGATAATGTACCACTGAAGATCTTATTTGTTGATCAACAAGTGATGAAATGTCAAGTGTTCCTAAGAGATCTTTTGATGAATCTCGTGGCTCTAGACTCAGTTGTGCGTTTTGGTTTTCCTGAGCGGAGACTAGGGAGAGGGTCTCCTTCTTCAATATCAGCAATCTCTAAGAGAAAGCCGATAGATTATGTAGGGTTCCCTGTGAGAATGAAACAAGCTTCTGTTGATAGAAACTTGAGTGGTTAAGAAGGTTTAGTGCATGCGTCACTGGGTCCATGACGACTTTTAATCTTCAATACCGGTGTCATCTAGTGACAACCAGTAGCATATGAATTGAACCCGGTGTCTGCCCTAAGTTAAATAATTTGGAGGGCTATTTCTTTTCACCCTTTTCTTTGCATCTCTTTTTAATTCTTCAACTCCTTCTTTCTCCGATTCTCATTTTCTACTTTTTACAATCATACCTAAGGACTTCTAAATACTAACTATTTGTGGTGTCCTTGGGTGGATCCCTCCGGCTCTGGCGGATCATAGGAAGGTTATTCCTAACCTTAGTCACCTTATAACTTCATGACTAACCTATGTTGCCAATAAAACCACTGTTTTGAAAAATCTCTCAAAGTGTTTGTGAATGAAAAACATTTTAGTACCACTGTTGAGATAAGATTTTGCATAAATACTCCCCCTCCACATGTGCTTAAGAGTTTTAATGGTTAAAATGCACAGTGAGGAAAGAGCGCACATTTTGAATTGATCAACTCAAGATAGACATTTCCCCGCGAGACACGGTTACGTGGCATAGTTAAAGAGTTGCATTGACAGCTTTTAGGTGACAATTAGCTCTAATAACTACCTTGAAGGTGTAGACAATCCTCAAAAGGTTGTCAAACCCGTCAGAGTTCATGTCTACCAAGAGTTTCTCGAATGGTACATTCTACTCAGACAAGTCCTTCGCGAGACACGTTTCCATCACTAGCGAACTAGCTTGAGATTATTACCCGTCCCGGACAAGTCTTTTCGAGTTATTAGCAGTTAAGAGCTCGTCAATTCATGGGTAAAAGTCTTTTTACACGAGAGTTCATATAGCAAAATACAACATATTTCTTATCACGTATTTTTTTTCTCCCCCTCAAAAACGGCATATAAAATGTTATTTTTTGAAAAGTTGAGAATAAATATGACCATTTTGAGTGTTGCGGGAAGAATGACCACTGTGAACAATTAGTGAACAAAGTTTTAAGTCAAGTACTCCCCCTCAACAAGTGATATAAGCGGTTGAGGTTTTGAAAATTATAAGGGAAAGTACTTGTTCTTTTGAGCAAAACCTTGAAAAATGAAAGGTTTGATAGGTTTTACTCAAAAGTAAGAAGCTTTCGCTCCTTTTATAAGGATTGTGGCACTGAAGCGTACCACATGGTCCTTTATTTACAAGTACGGGTTGTACACTGTTATGTGTGCACAAGCCATAGACATAATAGATCATACATCCAAATTTATAATGAAAGAAGCAGTTCAAGGGGTACCAGGTAGTCCAGAGATGTCGCCAGGAGTGTGAATCGGGCGTTGAAAACCGATGATGTTTCTCCTGGGTCGACCACCAACATAGCTTTCCAGTCTTCTGAACTGATCCCTTCTATACAACCGTTCATCAATCATCGTGATGATCCTCTTCACATTCCTTCGTTCCTGAGAATTCCATCGCTTAGGAGACCCGATCTTTTGGTGTATATCCTGCAACCGGTAAGCCAATCCGTCCTAACCATCTTCAAAGTGTGATCCCTTTCATCTTGTCGTTTGACCACGATATTCTTTAGGAAGGTGTAGTCCCACTTAGATGAAAGATCGACGTGTTTGATGGCAACGATACTTTTAGAACTAAATACTGCATGTTGAGACTTCTGAACCTGGCAGCTTCTGTAGTAGATTCTTCTGCGTTCCGGCCAATGATGAATCCCGTACAGTGCATCTCGGTCGTATGCTTCCACGTTGTTAGAGAACAAGTGATTAGCTCTTTCCTCGATAGCTATACAGTTTGAGTATTCGGCTGCTGGGAATGGAAGTGTCAGAGATGTAGCATATTTCCTTGAACCATCGCCACCATGTAGAAGAAAATCCAAGTCTCTGTTGAAGAAATATCGGAATGGAATCCTTGGTTCATATGGTTGGCCAATTGTTGGTAGAGGTTTTGACCAGTCGGTGTAGTATGGAGGATTGTCCCGTTTAGTGAAGTCGATGTTTGCTTCTGGGTTGAGCCAATCCATGTTGTTAGACATAGCTCGAGCAATGTTTTCAAGGTGATATTCGACCTCGATGGCACTTTCTGAGCTATCTTTCCACAGTTGAAAAGCTTCATTCTTGATTCGCCTCAACTCGGATTTCGTCATCTTCTTCACATGGAACTTTTCTTGCATAATCTTAGCATGCTCCAAGGTATTACCGTCTACCAGATCTTGACCTTCTTCAGGGTAGGGAGTGGAATTGACAAGTGTAGAAAACCATTCAAATTCCTCTGTGGTGTCTTCATCTAGCCATGGTAGGACGTCAGCCTTGGGCGCCTTTTTCTTCTGTTTCTTAGGCCTAGATGAGGGTTCTGGTTTCTTTACTTGTTTGGGAGAGGTGGGTTGTTGTAGGGGCTCATGGTGTTCTTCATCGTCACCACCCGTATACTCAAAGTAATCACCGGTTTTTTGAGTCTGGGGTGGTGTCTCAAAATCATGAGGTTTATCTGTAGAAGAACGAGGAGGAGACCTTTGTTGAGCAGGAGGCCGTTGGGGAGGAGGTGGCATGGAAGATGATTCACCAGACTTCTTTTGTCGTTTAGCTTCATCATTCATATCCTGATCCTTATCTTCATCGTCTCTAGGACGTTTGGACCTTTCAGCTTCGAATCTGCATGCTTCTTGGAGTTGGTAGTCCATCAATGCTTGAAACAACTTTCCTTCATCAGAAGTAAATGTACCAGATCGTTTAGACATTTGTGTGACAAGCTTGGCCACCAATTCATTATCCGAGAAAACTACAGGATCAGATGGATTGATTGTGACGGTTAAGGGTGTTGATCTTATAGTTTGCTTGGCTATCTGCATAAGATTCGGATATATTTGTCTGGTAAACATCTCCTTAGTGACTTTAGGAACGATATCCAGAAGGTACTTGTGAGTGTAGCCTTCGATCATTCTGTCCATTTTCCCTTGTAGATCATCCTGCATGAGCTTTTGTACATATTCCCTTTCATTCTGCATCTTGTCATTCTCATCATGTAGATACTGTATTTGGTCAGCAAACCAATTCAGTTTTCTGTAGATCATGTCCTTCTTTCTGACTTGTTGGACAGCTTTCACAATTCTTTCATGAGTATGAGAAATCCAAGATCGAGGTGGTTTCTTCACAGATTTGGATGATGATTTGGTTGATCTTTTTGATGGTGGTGGTGAAGAGTGAGAAGAAGAATCCGATGATGATGAGATGTGAGGAGACTCCGGGTCCTTTGATGGCTTAGAGGTTTCTTCCTTTGATCGTGCAGGACTATCTAGAAGAAACTTATCATACTCAACATCTTCTTCAGTTTCAGACTTAGCTTGATCATCTGTTTTGGCTTTGGCTGCAGCTTCTTCATCAGCTTTGGCTTTGGCTGCAGCTTCTTCATCAGCTTTTACCTTTTCTAACTTCTCAGATTCTGGTTCTTCAAAATCATACTCAAGAGTATCTTCGACACGTGTCTGTTGTTGTACCAAAGTGGTGGCACCAGATCCCTTATCGGGTTGATTAACCGCATCAGGACCTGGTGAAGGTTGATCTGCACCACTTGACCCTCCGGGGCCACCCATTTGTTCTTGAGCAAATTGTTGTGCAACGTGTTGAAGTCGAACGAATTTGAACTTCTTCCTGTATGATTTATCCAGTTGCTCTTAATCACTTTCTAAGCTTTCATCATATGGCACAAGTACAGGAGTCTTTCCTTTGCCATGTTCAGCTATTGGACTAGGAGGTTTTGGTACTGAAGGAGTGTCATCCTTTTCGTTTCGAGTAGTGGACCTCCTCGCCTGATTGTGTATCTTCAGAGCTTTCGTCCAGTAGCTTTCTTTGTGGTTCAGGTGTAGGAATAGGAGCAACTTCCTTGGAGGGAACTTTCTTCTTTGGAGAAGGTTTCCTCTTTGGGACCTTCCTTTGACTCTCTGTGCTTACTGCACTTCCAGCACTTCCTCTTCTGGTTCTCCGAGTAGGAGTTCCAGAAGGCCTTTCATCGAGATGACCAACTTTGCCTTCTCGTACTGCTTCTCGATACCTTTTGTACGTTTCAAGCTTTTTAATTTCATTTGTCAGGAGGTGATCAGGCAGCACGGCACCTTGTTTCTTTGTTGTCGATTCCTTGATTCTGATAGAAAGGATAGGTTCGGACAACACGTCGTGATTGTCAGGGTCATTGAGCCTCTTGGGAATATCAGGATTAAGTCCAAGTGCTCTCTGGATCAAAAGCTTCGTGTATCTGACATAGGGAATCTTTGACCCAAGCTTCTTGTGAAATGTCATCATGTCATCCCATATCAGTGCTTCGATTTCAATGTCCTTCTTATTGATCAATGACCAGAAGACTTGCAGTTCCATGAGCTTGGGATGCTCATAGCCACTGTTATGACCAGAGACAGACTTAGTGATGATGATGTAGAGTGTTCTCCATGGTTGAAGAATGTTCTTAAGCTCCACGTGAGAGTGCTTGTTAATAATTCCTGACGCTTTATCATAGCCAATATCAAGTAGAAATTGCAGAACTATCTCTTCAGTAGGTGTGGCAAAGAAGTCGGTTGGCACGATGTCTAGAATGATAAGTACAGCCCGTAAGTCTGCAGGAGTGATAGTGACTTGTTTGTGATTAAGTGTCACTGTCACTGCACTTTGACCTATGATCCTCTGCATTGAATTCCAGAATTGCTGAATGTAGATTTCTGGTACTGTAGCAGAGTGTGAGAGCATGTTCTGGTAGGGATGATTCCTTAGAATATCCACAGCAATGAGACAAGAAGATTCTGAGCATGTGAGGGTTTCAAAGTCAACCCTAAGGTTGTTCTTGTTAGGAATTAGAAATTCCCGGTATTAAAGAGTCGGTCACCTCAAGTATATGTAATCGTTAGAAAGCTCGTAGTCATAGGTATATTTAGTTAAGTAGTATTTAGTTAAGTAACACCGTGGAGGACGGACGGGTCTTTACCCACTGTATGCCTGATCCACAGCCCGTTGTGTGGCGATTTATGTAAGACTATAAATACTCTCTACCTCCCAAGGTAGAGAGTTGGAGCTCATAATAATATGTTTTACTTTCTCTCACTAAGTTCCCTAAACCTCTAACTTTCTCTCTCTAGGACTCACCTTTATACGCCCACTTTGAGTTATGGTTTGATGTGTATGTGAAATCCAATATCCTACAATTGGTATCAAGATCCATGGTTAGATCATATCTTGCACATCTTTGGATTTCTAGTGGTTTTTAGGTGGTTTTTGAGTTTGAAAAAGTTTTGTGGTTTGTGCATCATTTGGTTGATTTCTTGTGTTAAAGCTTGGATTTTGTTAGTACTTTTATGTTTAGAATCATCACAAGTGTTTAGGTTTTCATTTGGTAAGCTTGAATCATCTTGGTTGGGTTGTTTTTGGATTGAAAAGTGATGTTTGTGAAGTTTTTTCTTGCTAGCGACTTGACCTACGAATTATTTTTCGTTGTAGCGACTTGCTTTACATTTTTGTAGCGAGTTGCAGTTTTTGGAGCTAGCGACTTAGGCTTAGCGACTTACAGTACAAGTAGTGGACTCTCCACTACGGGTAGCCACTTGGTGTGTAGCGAGTTGCTATTTAGCGACTTGATTCTTTAGCGACTTGGACCTTAGCGAGTTGCTGTTTAGCGACTTGACTGTGTAGCGACTTGGTGCTTAGCGATTTGGTGATTTAGCGAGTTGCTCTTTAGCGACTTGACTGTGTAGCGACTTGGTGCTTAGCGATTTGGTGATTTAGCGAGTTGCTACTTAGCGACTTGGTTCAAGGGTTATAGCGACTTGGTTGATTTTTACGAAGAAGAGGTTTGACCAAAGTTGACTTTTTACGTCAAAACTTCAAACGGCCATAACTTTTGATCCGTAACTCCGTTTTCAGCGAAATACCTGTCAAAATGACCGGAACAGCCTGAATATTGTGAGGTTTCACCAGGATGTCGTGAAACGAATTTTTCGAGGCCCAAATCCTCTCCGAAAGGAAGTTATTGAGCTTTTAAGATTTTAGGTCTAAATTTCTCCATAAAATCGTGCAACAACCAACCCAAATCACAACCAAACAACATCTCTGCTTATCCCACAAACAATCATAAGACCTAACACACAATTGTCTATCATTGTGTCGATCCATCAGTCATCTTAACACATTCCATTGGTCATTGCTTAACGGTTTGGTCTTGATTTTAGTAAAATCCCGCGAAAGATTCTATTTCTCGGTTTAAATCATAGACTTGTAAAATCCTGTGCATTCCACTACATCATGTCTTACTCTCTGACCCGTGATTTCGAAGTGCTTAAATTGTATGATGCTGTGGACAATAATGTTAATGAATGCTACACTGAACAATTAAAGATGTTTGAATTAAACAATGAGGATGTGAGATCTTCATGTTCTGAGTACAATGAGAATGAATTGCACCTGCTACATAATGCCATGCAAATGGAATGCAACATTGAGCCCTATCAGCTACTTCATCTGCACCTCATATAGCTGTTATCCATAGCTGGGGATCGAACATGTAGTGCTCTTTTCCGCCAGGACTTACCTACATTGACAAGAAGCTTGCTGTTGAACTTAGAACAGTTAAAGCTGCAACTTACCAATGAAGAGGTTCAAAAGGATGGTTCTAGTGCAGCTCTTCAAGTAATCTACAAACAATTTGACCATTCATCATGGGGAATATTCAGCAGATTACGATCAACACTTGACTGGAATTTCCTTCAAAAAACATACTGGAATGGAAATTGAGGAATTCATTGAGACATTTATCCAACTCATGGATAATGTGAAAAGTACATTGAAGAATCTGCTCAAAAGAATGAAAACGTGAATGAGTGTCAAGTGCAGTTGAAAGATTGTTGTGATAAGTTGGGTAATGTTTCTGTTGAAGTATCGGGTGTTCTTTGAATGCAGAATGTCAATGACAACAAAAATTGATGAGTCGGATAATGCAAAAATGGAATCTTCGTGCTCAAATTCACAAGAGAGAGAGGTGCACCAGACACAACTTGTGCAAGTTAATGCAAAGGAACACTCCATGGAAGCTTCGGATGTACCCAAGATAGAGATGCACCCGTCACAGCCTGTGCATGTCAATGCTGAGGTAAGTTGCATGGAAGTTTATGCTGTACCTAGTTGTGCATCTTCTACTCAAAATGATGATTATGAACTGCATGAGTACGTTGCATTTGTGCCTGATGATTCCCTTACCACTGAGCTTAACATATATAAGGATCAGGTTGCCATCTATGAACAACGTGCTAAGTTTGAGTTAACTACTCGTGGGCAGGAGTTGGATAACCAAATGCGTACAATTATTAGAAAAAGTAATTTTAGAGAAGAAGTGTTAAAACAAGAGTTAAACTCCTTACATGAAAAGCTTTCTAAAACTGCTAAGCAAAACAAGAACTTCAAGAAAATGTTAAAATGCTTAAGCAAGAATTTAGTGCTAAGGAATCAAAACTTTTGAATGATTTTTCTAATCTAAAAACTTTGAAAAACAAGCTTGAAAATAAGTTGTACGTACAAGGAAACACCATTCAGACTGGTCACATGATCACTAAGCATAGAGTTCTAAGTGACAAACATAGTGTTGCCTTAGTTGATGAACCAAACCACGAGGCTTGTAAAAGGCTAGAGAAGCTCATAAGGTACTGTATGATGGTAATGAGATCCTTAAGCCTAGGCAAAAACCTAGTTGCTGAGTGCAGGAGGATGATAAGAAATCAGATGAAGTCACTAGGGAGAAAATGAATAAGAAGCTAGAAGATCCCGAGTGTAAAAAGAACAAGATAACGATAAAACCCCATGATTACACTAAGGAAAATTGGATATCCTTAAACATGTTTAAGCCTCGGACTCTATTGACCCCTGAACAAGTGTTCGGAAAAGGATATGGACCTGAAAAGAGCTGAAAATCTTGTTGAAAAGAATCCCCCTTGTAGGAAGTTCCCTAAAGCGACTGTGTATCCTCCAAATACACCAATGCATTTAGTTCCTAGAACTATTGCCACTAAGAGCAAGACCTTAATCAGTCAATATGTTATTCTTCAACTATTTGTCGATTTTGAGAAAACTTGTAAGAAAAGGATCACACCCACTGAGATAACTGAAGGGGAAAGGGGTTTTGAGCAAACAAAAGAATGCTATCTAACAGAGGTCATGCCTTTCTTTAAACTACTAAAAGATCATTTTGAGAGTCTTAAAAAGGGGATAAAATCAGATATTAAAGAAATGGAAAAGGAATTTGATGCAATGATAGTTGAGGTTAGTGACTATGAGCGAGAATTAAAATATAATGAGATTGAGAGGAATAACTTGCATACCTTGAATGAGAATCTTATTTCTGAATGTATTACTCAAGATGTGTTTTACACTGCTACGAATTGTTCCATTAATGCTTCTCAATTTCATGAATTATCTGTTGCTCTGAAAGTCTCCCATGATCGTGTCATTGAGCTTGAAAAAACTAATTCTAAATTGCATGAGAAAATTGTACAGGATGATCATGATAACCTGGTGAAACAGTTTTTCTAAATTGGAAGTTGAGCATCTTGCTTTGCAATTAAAATATCAACATCTAAAAGAAAATGTTAAAACCTCAAATATCAAGACATCCTTGGATGCTCCTGAATTTGATGCAGTTTTTGAAATTAGCAAACGTGATGAACATATTCGAGCTCATTATAACACGATCAGAAGATTGAGAACCCAAGTCTCACAACTGAAAGGTGAAAAGAAGGATGTGACTGGTTCCTATATGCCTCCTTTAGATTCTCAGAATTTCCAACTTCAAAACATTATTGATAACTTGCAAAAGGAAAATGATTGTTTTAAAGCTGAAATTTCAAAGGTTAATGATCAAAACAAAGAGTTATGTGATTCTTTCAAAGGTAATCATGATAAACATATTGAAAAGATAACTTCTTTACTTAATGAGATTGAGAATCTGAAGCGTGAGGTGAAAGGAAAGTTGCCAATCCCCAATTGCAAATATTCTGTTCCTAAGGTTTCTGCTTGTGATAAGTATGCTATCGATATGTTATATATTCCCCCGCCCATTAGGAATAATGAACTTGCACATAAAGCATATCTCACATACCTTAAGGAAAGTTTGAAGGGTCTCCGTGAGATTGTTGAAGATGAAAGATTAGAAAAACCTCTTGATAGTACTATAGCCTATGCCTGCATGGATGCCAAACGATCTCATGAACTCTTAGAGTATGTAATTGTCACAAGTCCGAAATATAGCAATAGGCGAGATAGAATAGTTGTGCCTTGTTCTATGCCTAAAGCCAAGCATGTGACCCTTGATATGCCTTGTTCCATGTCGAAATTCAAGCAAGCAACCTGTGTTGTGCCTCCTAGAATTTCAGATCCCAGCACTTCTAGACCAGGAATGCAGAAAGTAGTGAAGCCATATAATGTTCCCATCGTTACTTCTACAGATGTTAAGATTGACACTAAAGTTAGCGGGTCAAAACCTAGAAGCTATGCAAAGAAGGATAGGATTACGAAAACTAAAAGTGATCATGATAAGGAAGTGAAAGAACACCATAGGGACAAGAAGTTTGATTTGAACAAAAGAATCGTGTTAGTTCTAGTATTAGCTCTAAGCTTACTAAAATTAATTCGAGGCCTTATGCTGTCTGCAAAACATGTAAAAATGTTTAATTTCTGGTAATCATGATAAATGTGATGAGTTATTTAGAGGTCTAAGATTCATAACCGAGTTAAGAAAGTTTGGAGAGCGAAGCAGATTAAGCAATCACGGGAAACCTACAGGGAAGGTCTTTACCAATGTAGGATTTCGATTGGAAGCCCATGTCGAATATTCACGCATGGCAATCCTTGCCCCTTTGCTAGATCCACTATGCCTAGAATAGTGCCTGTTAAGGTTTGGAAGCCAAGCGGTAGAATAATCCCATTAAGCATAAAATGTCATTTGACTAAGTCTGATGCTTCTACTAGTTCAGCTCCTAGGGATAATGCCATTGCATCTAGGGTTTCTGCTGATTCAAAGATTGCTTGTGCTAACCAAAAGGAACCCATCAGCATGTGGGGATCCAATGTTTCCAATTCTCTATCTTCGTCTGTTGTCCAATGCAGGTCGTACAAATCGTCCCTTGGTATTTGGATTGCTCTAAACATATGACTGGGCTCTTTATAATGACGCTCTGTTCTCTTCGATTCGCCAGCCTCGTACTTCATCATTATGGTGTCTACAGATAATACTTCAGGCCCCGTTCTTCAAAGAAAAGAAAAGTGTACGCTCTTACTGGCGCTTTATCTTGACTAAAGAGAAATTCTCTCATGAATGGCCATACTCATCTACATTCTTCATCAACAAGCTTCATGTTTTTCCACGCTCAATCAGTCATCAAGTGGATCTACGTTCATTGGTGTATACTCTTATTCACTTGTTAAATCAAAAATGGCAACTTCGGATGCAATTTTTGAGGGGGAGAAGAGTGAATATAATACATGAGGATGGATGTTTGAATAATGGTTATACGACTTAATTTTTGATGATGATGAGTGTATATTCGTTTTGATGAAGAGTGAATATACTAAGGATAACTGGGATTTTAAATTTATTGTTTTGATTTTTGATGACTCTCCTCCAACGCCTAATGCCTCACTTTCTAAGGATAATTGGGAATCAATGTTTGGGATTCATTGTTTTTCAAAGATATGTTAGATGTGTACTTTCAACCTCCGACGAATGTTGATCATCCAGCTTCTGAAGCTCATGCTCCGGCTTCTATTGACTCAACTGGTTCACCATCTAAGAAGTACCACTTCGAATTCTCAAGAAACCTTATCTCCAGTTATTTCACAAGGCGTTTATAATGACTATCATGATATTGTAAGTTGCACTATTGAATAATGATCCGCTCTTTGGTATTCCTATGCCAAATCTTTACGGATTGTTGTTCATGGATAATGATCTGCTCTTTGGTATTCCTTTGCCAAATCTTTACGGATTATTGTTCCTCTCATTGTGCACGCTAGAAGTCAATCCTTCAGTCTCAATATCATTAAGTCAAGAAGCGCCTGCTGCTGATCACTCCATCTCATTGACAAATCATCAATATTCGAATGTACATCATGGAACTGTTTCTGGCATCAATAATGAAGACAATCCCTTTGCTACTCCTGAAGATGCTCCATTTGAAAACATATTTGCTCCCGAATCTTCATCAGAACCATCTTCTTCGTGAGACATCGACTCGCTACTTCGTTCCTCAACAACTACCACATGAACACCTCAGAAAATGGACTCACGATCATCCATTAGACAACATCATTGGAAATCCTTCTCGTCCGGTATCCACTCGTAAACAACTTGCTACCGATGCCTTATGGTGCTTCTTTAACTCTGTACTCTCAAAGATCGAACCCAAAGATGTTAAAACTGCCATGAATGAAAACAGCTGGTTCAATGCCATGCAAGATGAAATTCATGAGTTTGATCGATTAGATGCATGGGAATTAGTACCACCCAGATTGTGCTATGATCATAGCTCTTAAGTGGATCTTCAAAGTGAAGCTTGATGAGCATGGTGATGTTTTGAAAAATAAGGCTAGGTTAGTAGCTAAAGGTTATCGTCAAGAAGAAGGTATAGACTTTGAGGAATCTTTTGCTCAGCTTGCTCGATCGAGGCGATCGAATCTTCTTGGCAAATCTGCTAGCAAGAACATGGTTGTGTATCGATGGACGGAAACCGCATTTCTTAATGGAGATCCGAAAGAAGTGGTTTACGTCACCACCGAGAGGGTTTTGTGAATTCAGAGCATCCTACTCATGTTTATCGCTTGAAAAAGGCTCTATATGGTTTGAAGCAAGCTCCAGAGCATGGTATGATACTTTGTCAAAGTTTCTTCTATCTGGATTCAAAGAAAGGAGCTTGATCCTACTTTGTTCACCGTGAAAGTCGGCAAACACTTAATTCATGTTCAAATTTATGTTGATGATATTATTTTTGCCTCGACCGACCCTAATGAATGTGATCGTTTTCAAATGAAATGAGTTCAAAATTTCAAATGTCAATGATGGGACAAATGTCATTTTTCTTGGGATTACAAATTTCGGAAAGTCCCGGAGGCATTTTCATAAATCAATCTAAATATGCAACTGAGATCTTAAAGAAATTTGGATTTGATTCAAGTGACCTGTTGACACTCCCATGATTGATCGAACCAAACTAGATGAGGACCACTCGGGGATCATGATTGACCAAACAAAATATCGTAGTATGATTGGATCCCCGATGTACCTCACGCTAGTAGACCGACATCTTGTTCGCGTTGCATGTGTGCTAGATACCGGCTAAGCCTACTTAAAAGCACCTTGAAGCGGTTAACGGGTCTTTCGGTATCTCCAAGGAACCATCAATATGGGTCTTTGGTACCGGGACACCGTATGTTACACTAACGCCTATGCAGATGTTGATCATGCGAGGTGTCAAGATACTCGTCGAAAGTACATCGGAGGTGCTCAGTTTTTGGGTGATAAGCTTGTGAGTTGGTCTTCAAAGAAGCAAATGAGTACTTCTATTTCCTCTACAGAGGCTGAATACATAGCCATGTCATCTTGTTGTGCTCAAATCTTATGGATGAGATCTCAATTATCTGACTATGGCTTTGTAGTTAACAAAATCCCTCTCATCTGTGGATAATAAAGTGCTATTGCTCTTTCATGCAACAACGTTCAACACTCAAGAGCAAAGCATATCGACATTCGACATCATTTCATCAGGGAACAAGTGGAAAAAGGTGTGGTGGAACTCTATTTTATGAGGTCTGAATATCGAGTTAGCGACATCTTCACCAAAGCTCTTCCAAGAGAACGTTTTGAGTTTATTCTTCCACGTCTTGGCTTGAAAAGTCTTCAACCAGAAACACTCAAACGTCTTCATGAGGAAGACGAGGAGTAAAGGTCTATCTTCATCTATCTCTTGTATATATCTATTCTAAAAACAAAATACAAAATTATAAATCCAAAATCCATAAAAAAAAAATATTGTCATTTTGTCATGCGTTTTCTCGGTTCGATAATATCTACGGTCTTTGTTTTGTCATTCAAAGAATGACACGGGACTTTAGATGTTGTTCGAATTCTTAAAAAAAAAAAAATCAAAAAATATTTTTGGGAGAAAGAGAAACAATGGTTTATTGTCATTTCAAGCATAACTTTTCAAAGAAAGAACAGAGCCATGCTTTTTCATGTTTTTCAAGATTTGAGAATTTGTTTGAACGTTCATCAAAAGTCTTCTTATCAACCAAATTCCATGCTCGATTCTATAAACATTTATCCGCTGAAAACTAACGCTTTGAAAAATAACTTGGTCTCTATTTTTGATAATCATCTGGACTTATTTGTCAAAATATCAATCTCTCAATCAACAACCTATGTCATTGATTGAGGGGAGAATGATTTCAATTAAATTAAAAAGTTATTTGGCATTCAATTGTTTTCAAAAGATATACATGCATGTTTTATCAATGGAGTTTAAAGTCTTAAAATCCGATCCGTATCGGTTAAAACGCTTTCATAATCAAGTCACAATTCTCCTTAAAAGCTTTCAAAAATCAATTTAAATCTATAAGAGATCACAAATCTCAAATGATTTGATAATTGTGATCGGGGGAAAATTTGTGATTTAAATTGGATTTAAACTGATAATTCGGTAAAAGGTTTTATAAGGATGTACAATGTTATCCTTCCCACATGTGACAAACGATTTCAAATTTTCCATGCACATGTTGAGGGGAGCATCTATCTTAAACCTATGATTTGAAACGTGATCATTTATCTCAATGTGCAGGTTCCCTCTAGTATGTGCAAAACTCTTTTCAAACCTCGAGGCACATATTGAGGGGGAGCAAATTTATGAAAACCTCATCCTTTCCCAAAATGCTTTATCTACTTGATTCGATTAGGGAAGTGATGTTGATATTTTTTCAAAAGGTAATCAAAGAAGTTAATTCTTTCTCTTGCCTCCGTGTGGAAAACTATTTCAAATACTTGATTCACATGTTGAGGGGGAGTTCTTCTTCTAAAAATATCAAAACAATTCAGGTACAAAATGCTTTGATAAAATATCATAAGTATCTGGATTGATTTTCAAATGGTTTTCAATTGGTTCCTATGGCGGATGAACAATACCAAAAAGACCGACCAACTTTACATTATGTATGGTGATATAAGGACGATAAGGTTAGGTATGTGTTCCCATGATCCGCCTGAACCGGAGGGATCTACCCGGGACTATCCACTAGTTAGTGTAGAGTTCTTAGGTATGATGATAAAAGGAGAAAAATGATATATGGGAAGAGTGCGACCTGAGATGAGCTAGTCTGGAATAAACCCAACAAGGTTCTAGCTATGAAGTCTCGGTAAGCAATGAAGGGGTTGAAGAATTAAAAAGATTGAATGAGAAAAGGGTGAAAACAAATAGCCCTCCATTTATTCAACCTTAGGGCCGAAACCGGGTTCAATTCATATGCTACTGATGGTAACATCGGTATTGAAGACAAGGCGTCATGGACCCAGTGACGCACTGCACTTCAACTTTCCAAACCACTCAAGTTCCTCTTAAAAGGACTTGTTTCATTCTCACGGGGAACCGACATTATCTATCAACTTTCTCTTAGAGATTGTTGATATTGAAGGAGGAGACCCTCTCCCTAGTCTCCGATATAGGATCCAAATATGCACAAATTGAGTCTAGAGCCACGAGATCATCAATAAATCTCATTAGGACACTTTCAATGAAGACTCTCTGTTTCACACAATGTGGAAGAGAGATTATATCTTGAGTCCTACGCATTATCCTTGTGGTATTGCCGAACATCCGGAGTGATGTGTTTACATATTCACTGTGAAGATGGAAAGCCTTCTCGAGCCAACATCTAACAAGCTCCTGGTAGGTGGCATGTGAGATCTATTATGCATATCAACCATGTGACAAGCGAACGAAACAATGGGGCGATTCAATCTTTTGAATCAATCATGGTTCAGGTTATGGATTGACGGATACCTTTGAAAACCGGTCTTTGTGCTTTAAAACTCTTTTCATTAGCACGTCGACCGTGTACTAATTTTTCAAATCAAAAGGTGTTTTATGATTGATAATTGATTTTCATTAAAACCTTCGTTATATTGCAAAAACAATTTCTATTGAGCAATACACGATTGTTTTCAAATCTCTTTTCATCAATCAGGGACGTAAATTATTTGGTTCACTCACTCCGTGTTGTCTTCTTTGAGACGTTCCGGTTTGAGAACAGAGCAGCTGCGAAACCCTGTCCAAGGAAATTCTTCGAATTATACCGATCCAGAGCAGTACTGTACTGATCAACGGGAACCGTGGGCCGTGTACCTCAATTCATCGAAAGTGATCAAAGACACTCTCGTGCGCTTTATTGCTAATCGTCTTATGCGTACACCCCGACGCTTTGGATGATCGAATGAAGCGGTCAATCCATAGCCGCATGCTCACCTAACACATTCATCTCAAAAGAAATCATGATTAGTGCATCAATGACTCTGATATTTTCACTCCATGCTTCTGCGCCAATATCATGAATCAACGAAAGCTTCCGTTACTCTGATGAGAAGATATCATGATCCAGAACGTGAGCATGTCGGTCCAAAAGTCACAACATCACATAATATCAACACCACTAAGGAAGAGTTTGAGATTTAATGTGGTGATGATCTCAAATCTTGGCTCAAAAGTATTATCACGCGGATCAAGAAAAGACCTCCACTTGGATTAACCAAACATGCAATGAGTGGAATCAATGACTACGAGCTTCGGAGCAAAGTACTACATCAAGAATACAAGAACAATTGTTAATGTCATATATGTTTGTATTCAATGTAATTTTAGTATATGTGTGAGGTGACCTCCCTTAGGGGGAGATTGTTAGGAATTAGAAATTCCCGGTATTAAAGAGTCGGTCACCTCAAGTATATGTAATCGTTAGAAAGCTCGTAGTCATAGTTATATTTAGTTAAGTAGTATTTAGTTAAGTAACACCGTGGAGGACGAACGGGTCTTTACCCATGATGCCGATCCGACACCGTTGTGTAAGCGATTTATGTAAGACTATAAATACTCTCTACCTCCCAAGGTAGAGAGTTGGAGCTCATAATAATATGTTTCACTTTCTCTCACTAAGTTCCCTAAACCTCCAACTTTCTCTCTCTAGGACTCACCTTTATACGCCCACTTTGAGTTATGGTTTGATGTGTATGTGAAATCCAATATCCTACAGTTCTTTCCAATCTTTCTAGGATAGCCATTGGGAAGATATCGAATTGTGAGAACTTCGGTGCATCCACATTCATTTGTTCACCATGTCGTGATCTCGAAATAACATTAGCCAAAAGAACCAACATATCGAAAGACATAATGTTAGTCAACATAAGGTTTTATTGTCTAATTATTGAATGTACAAAGGCTAATGATTGTTACGAGTCCTAAGTCACTTGTTTGTCCAATAGTCCAATGACGCCGTGAAATGTTTCGTGAGTTAGTTAACTTTAAGTTTTAAAGTTTATTTTATCACTTATAGTTCACAACATATCAAACGCTTAAGTTTATTAGTGACATTATTGGTTTCGTGACGATATGAATGGTTTATTTACAAGATTGTACACGTAGCAATTCAAAATTAAGGTCAATCCAGGCTTAGGCGTAGAAATGATAAAGTTACGCGTGAACAGGAGTTGTATACGCGTAAAGCTTATGCGTAGGATCCTAACTTACGATAAGAAATGTTACAGCGTAGGAAAAGGGGACCTTATGCGTAGTGCTTAAACGTAGGCGATAATAACCTTACGCGCGTAAGGCTTACTCGTAAGAGTAGACCTTATGCGTAAAGGTCATCGCACGATATCCTTCACGTGATACGCCGTAGTCCCATTGTAGAACCTTACGCGTAATAGTTACGCCGTAGGATTTCTCTACGCATAACTTTCTACGCGTAAGGTGATCCTTATGCGTAGAGATTCAAATGACCTTGATTCTAAATTTTAAGCGTAGCAAGCCTGAAATAAAATCATCATAAAATCAATCTTAGCACTGTATAGTCATATTAAACAGATTATGGCATGAAAAACTTGTTAAACATTTTACGCCAGAGGTCAAAACCCTAAGGGTTAAGAATTACGCATAAGATTTCTAACCATGGAAATTGCACCAAACTTTTTCTGGTAGGTCTTAGATGTTATGAGAGTCTAATAACCAAGTTTTAACACCCAATTCGTGGTGAATCAAAAATACCCAAACTCAAGAACATTAAACCCTAATTTCTAATTCTGACTTGATTAGTGTTTCTGGGTTGTTATAGGGCTTGGAAATCATTAATTCAACATGATATGAACATCACACAACCATATTTTTGACCAAAAACCTTCACATTTGAAAACACCCAATTCGACTTAAGAACCCTAAATTTGAAAAACCATCAATTCGTGTTTCTGGGTGGATTTTGAGGGTAAAAATAGTATCATTGTTGTTAAAGACACGTTTTGACACATTCTTTTCAACCACAAACACACACCAATGATTGTGTGTTCATACGCTTATGCGTAGAACACATAATCACACATATCTAACGATTTAGCCGTTGGATTTGCATCAAATTCAAAACCTTTGCTTGTATTAACGTTAAGATCATGAAAACACTTACACTTTGATGATCAAAAACATAGATTTCTTGAACGAATTTTGTGCGTAGGATTAGTTAGATGAGAGTAATAAATGTGAAGTGAAGGAATTAGGTGGGGTGTTTTATTTAAAATAACTTTAAAGCTTTGACAGTTTTGGTCCCTCCACCTTTTCCTTTTTCATCCAAAGCCATTTAACTTCCGTTTTGGTTATCACACAAAGATTTTAAGAAAGAAACTTGACGACAGTCCCCCTCGACTTAAGAAAATAATGAAAGGTTATAAATTTTAGTCCGAGGAGTGTCATTGAACCAGAAAAATTTACCACCATTGATACAAGAAACAACCAGAATAGAGTAACATGCAAGTACACGGATGTTATTGAAACAGTTAAGAATTTATTTTCTCCCCCTCAACACTTGATCGGAAAAATACTGAATTTTGAAAGATTATAGTGTTGACGGAAGAAATGTACTTGCTATGTTGAAAGAAAATAGATAGAAGAATATTTTTGTTGTTTTATCAGATTTTATATTTTTGTATTTTGTTTTTGAAAAATTATTTACAAAAGATATTTTGGTGTTTGAGGTTTTAAGACTGCTTTAGGAGTTCATCCAATTCCTCTTGAGTCAAACACCTCATACCAATCCGGTGGACCAACTCATTAAACCTAGCGGAGGCAAGGCTTTGGTGAGAAGATCTGCCAATTGGTATTCACGTACCCACAAAATATAATTCAACAAGCACTGCTCCACGGATCCTTGATGAAATGATATCGAAGATCGATGTGCTTTGATTTCGAATGCCGAACGAAGTTGCACGAGATCGCAATGGCACCGATTGTCGTAGTACATCGGATTCGTCAAATACGTAACCATAGTCTTTGAGTTGTGTTCTCATCCAAATGACTTGAGCACAACACGCCGACATGGCTACATATTCTCCTTCGGTTGAGGATAGCGATGTACAATCCTCGCTTCTTCGATTGCCATGACACCGCTTATCACCAAGAAATTTTAAAGCTCCTGAAGTACTTTTCCGTGAGTCTAAGCATCCCGCGTGGTCGGCGTAAAAAGCGATTAGTTCAAAACCAGAATCCTTCGGATACCGGATCCCCAAGTTAATGGTTCCCTTTATGTATCGGAGGATTCTTTTAGCCTCAGAGAAGTAGGTTTCAGTTGGTCGCGATCGATAACGAGCAAAGATATACGGCAAAGACAATATCAGTCCGCTAGTTGTTAGATACATGAGAGACCCAATAATACTACGGTATTTTGTAGGGTCCACCAATTTCCCATGTAAATCAGCTTCTTGGTATGAGCCATTGGTGTGGCGTAGGTGTCACAGTTTTCATTCCAAATTTGTTTAACAATTCAAGGGCATATTTGGACTGACTCAAGAAAATACCACGGGTGATTGATGAACTTGCAGTCCTAGAAAGAACGTAAGTTCACCCATCATGGACATTTCAAAAATTTTCTTCATTAGTTTTGCAAAAGCTATTGAAAACTTTTTATGTGTAGACCCAAAAATGATGTCATCCACGAAATTTGAACAATTAAGATATGTGCCCCGTGATATTGTATAAAAAGAGTTGGGTCAACCGAAACTTTGGTGAAATTATTAGCAATGAGGAAAGATGATAGCTTATCGCACCATGCCCGAGGAGCTTGTTTGAGACCATACGAGCTTTGTTCAGCTTTGTAGACGTGATTCGAAACTCAAGATCAACGAATCCATCCGGTTGGTCGACATAAACCGCTTCTTTAAGTTGTCCATTGAGAAACGCCGTTTTGACATCCATCTGATAGACCGTCATATTCATATGAGCCGCAACGCGAGAAATATCCAACGCCTCAAGACGAGCAACCGGAGCAAAAGATTCTTCAAAGTCTATTCCCTCTTCCCGACGATAACCCTTAGCAACTAGACGTGACTTGTTTCGATAACGTTTCCTTCAAAGATCCAATTTGTTTTTCCAAATCCATTTGAGACCAATGACGTAGACCATTGTTGGTCTTTCAACCAGCCTCCCATACTTCAAGACGCTTGAATTGGTTGAGTTCTTCTTGCATGGATTCAATCCAGTTGTCTTTTGTCATTGCCTTTGATGTTTTAGGTTCAGATTGGCACAAAGTGAGTGCATAAATGCAATGTTCACCATCTAAGTGAAGACGTTGTCTTGTAACGACTGGTTGATTCGGGTTGCCAATAATATTTTCCTGAGGATGGTCTTTTGTCCATCTATGTGTGGAGGGTTGATGTTGGTATACATTGTGCAGATTTTGAGGATTCAAATGGTTTGTAGAAGATTCCGCGACATCCGTGCAGCAGCCTCATTAGCAAACGGGTTGAAGAACGATTTGGATCAAAATCGCAGTGGGGGTACTTCATTCGAACATCATCACCGGTTCATCATTGTTGGAAGCGGTTTGTTCAACCGCTGTGTTGGAGTCAACCGGTGGTGCTTCTTCAACCGTAGTTGTTGTAGCAGGTGTATCGGGTATAAGAGTATTATCGTTGAGCAGAAACAAATGGATACACCGAGCACGCTCATCAATATCGCCACTAAACAAGCGGAGCAAATAACCTTTCCATTTGTTGACGAGTAAGTCGGGGCTTTGTTCACCGATGATGGGGTTTGGGAAGTTTAAGCGGTTGTTACCGGTTCCAAGCTTTTATACTCGTAAGCCATTTCCGTAAGTTCATCAAAATGAGCATGAATCGCTTCCATAACCTCCTTTGTTCGACGATTCCAGATTCGGAAACCTTTAGAATTATCACAATATCCTATAAAGACTCCAATGTCAACTTTGGCTTTGAGCTTTCCAAAGTCATCACGATCATTATTCGGATAGCAAAGAGATCCAAATACATGAAAGTGTTTGAGATTCGGTTTTCTGTTGTGGACAAGCTCAAAAGGTGTTTTGTTGTGGCGCTTTGTAATCATAGAACGGTTTTGAGTATAGCATGCAAGAGATACGCTTTTGCCCATAAGTAATCTGGAAGTTTAGCATTGATTAACATTGTTCTTGCAGCTTCCACTAACGCTCGGTTTCGTCTTTCAACAACTCCGCTTTGTTTCGTGTACGTGCAATAGATGTCGATGTCAATTCCCACTTTCTCATAAAATTCACGAAGAGTTTTGTTAACAAATTCAATGCCTCGCTCTGCTTTGATTTGGCGAACGGTGTTTCGTAGCTGAACTTGTATTTTCTTGAGAAAGGTGATGATCATCTGTGGAGCTTGATCTTTGCTTACAAGAAAGTAGACCCAAGTCCAGCGTGAATAGTCATCAACAATTACTAAGATGTAGCGTTTGCCATTGATCCTTTGCACGCGCATCGGGCCACACAAATCCATGTGAAGAAGATGAAGCACATGCCGAGAGCGTGTTCCACCTTTGAAGGAAAATGAGCACGAGTGCTTTTGCCTTGTTCACAAGCTGAGCAAAGGTGATCTTTAGAATACCAAACTCGTGGGAGTCCTTCAACTAGTTTGTGTCGAACAAGGTTGGTGATGGTTTGAAAGTATAGATGTGAGAGACGACTGCCATAGCCGGATTTTGTTGATGTTGCCTTTGAAAGTAAGCCGATGGGAGAAGAAGCAACCATGTCTTGCATAGAGATAGTGTAAAGACTTGAATTACGCGAGCCGCATATAAGGTCGTTTCCTTGTAGATCACTTAATGAAACAAGTTTTCTCCCGAAAGCAACCTCCAAATCTCCATCACAAACCGCCTACCGAAAACAGATTATGACCGAGGCCTTCCACATAATAAACCCCGCTAATTTCGATGTTCCCATTGATATAGTCTCCGTAGCCCATGATAGCTGCGAAGTGATCATTCCCAAACCGACAGTGCCAATGAACTTTGCAATAAAGTTTGATAACAGCTTTAAGATTTCCGTCATGTGTCGGGAACATCCGCTATCAACAATCCGAGAATGATCTCAGATCACCGCATTACACAAACATACAGATGGAATAGAAGTAGATGTGGAACCCGAAATGTAAGAGGGTTCCGTAGCATTATAGTAGATATACACACATCAATAGCTTTAGGTATCCATTTAAATCCTAGTGTGTTATATATCCATTTCCGCCATCTCCAACTAGTATTTGCTTTAGTCTTAGTGAATGCACTAGGTGGTACTACATTCCTAGGAGGTGATACTAGAGCTACAGGGACAAAGAAAGCGTTTCTTAGAATCTAAAGAGGCGGTCTACCAAGCACAGACTTAGAAAGATTAGTGGGCCTAGAGGTATTCCGGTTCTTAGGATTCCTTAAGCGAGAGATGATAGCTTTAGCAACACATTTATCATGACAATCAGAATTCATACTTTTACGACAAATCACACAAGGTGCATCGATCAATATCAAAAGTACTTAACGGTTTAGCATTCGTTACATCACTATTTCTATTACATTTGCTACACGCAATATCTATAGTGGAGGCAACGTGAGTCTTATTCATAGTCCTAGGGTGTTCTTCTACTTTAGCATTCCTTATTGATCTTTTCTTAGGTCGCAACTTCCTATTCTTCGATGTAGTGCTCCTAGGTTGTGAAGTGCGGACGTTTGGAAAAAACGCAACTATTCCTGCTTTCAGAGAAGGAGCACGTTAGCAACTTGTGATTTGGAAGTAGGGATTCTAGGTTCATGATTACTAAGTGTTACTGGTGCTATTCTCTTAATCACGGTAGGTGGAAGTTGTTCATACTTTCCTAACATTTCTCTTAACTTGAGGATAGTGTGAATCGATCTTGATTTTCGTGACCTAACATTTCCAAAGCAAAATGCATAACTTCTTTAGTGTGTGCAAGATAATGATCAAGTTCATTTGATGCTTCATCACGAGTCTTTTTGAGTAAATCAAATATGACACCATATTCCTTTTAACTTTTACAAGTTCTTGTTCATATTTTGAGATTTGACACTTAAAAGACACGCTTTGATCATCCAGTTGCTCAATTTTAGGATCAGAAGATTTTGCACGCAACTGGGAGATTTTGTGTTGAAAAGCAAGTTGTTGATCGTGAATATCTTTTGACACCAATTAAGACGACGTATTGCATTTGAAAGTTCGTTTGACAATCGCTTGTTTTCAACTTTTAAGGACTCGACCAAGCACATTATCGTGTTCTCAACATTTACCACGAAACAACAGATCGGCAGAGATATAATCAAATGCATATGACAAAGAATTCAATAGCACAACATTATGGACATCAGCTCGGATGACATCTTCCAAGAGTCGATCAACATCTTTTCTCAACATTTCTTTTTACGTTTAGAGTTAGAAATAGATGTTTCGCTTTTCTCGAAAACGACCTTCATTAATCCAAGTTCCTTATGAAAGTCCCTTTCCCAAGACAATGCACAACTTTTCAAATTTTTAACATTTGGTAAAAGATTTTTCTGAAAAATGTCTCTTTGTTCTCGCGCTAGAGGCGATTGAAAGTGTTGAACTTTGATTTCAGAATGATATTCTATCTCATGTTGTAAAGTTTTGAGGTCAGCCATGAAAAGGTCAAAATATCGAAGAATTTTGCGATTTTCATGTTTTGAGTTTACTTCACTGATGGAAGGTAAAGGACCATAAGTTTGTGCATAATCTGGTTTGGGATTATCATTAGAAGACTCAGACGTTTTATGATAATCCTTGGTGTGTTAGAAGAATCCGTTGGTGTGACGAAAGTGACCGCTTTTGAATAGTTAAAAGGTTTGTTGTAAACAACTTTTTCTAATTTTGATCGACTCTCGTCTTCTGCATCTAATTCCTCTTGACGATGAGATTTAACAACACTCATAAATGTAATTATCAATTTTATATTTTGCACTAGAAACTTCAGGATTTGGTTTGAATGCTTTGGTTGAAAGCTTAGGTTTGTAATCAGCAAGATTCGGTCCATATCTATTTGGATTAGGTTTTAAAGTAAACTTTTCAATGGCTGTGACCGACTCGCCATGTTTGTAAACAACAGTTTTAAACTCTTTAAGTTTGTTTTGCAAGCCGATGATTTCTTCAAGATGATCATCTATTCATTTCGTTGAATGCTTTTTGTATGCAGAGAACTGTTTTTGACAAGTTAACAACTCAGCCTTTGCTTTTGATTTTCCAAGGTGAGAGCGTTAATTTGCTTTTTATGTTCATGTTTCAGTTGTTCTATCTCAGACAACAAAGCATTCTTCGGAGCGGCTAGATCACGCATCTGTCTCTCTAAATATTTTTCGTTTTGATGAGATTTAGCAAAGGCGCTTCAAAACCGCTTTCACGCTTTTCTTGAGTTTTGAAAAAGTTGAGTTGCTTTTGTAAACATTCAAAATCCTTGGTTAACAGTGCATTTTTGCTTTTCAAGTCCCGATTAATGGCATGACATTTTTCCACTATGGTCTGTTGGTCTTGTATTAAACGAGCAAAATCTGGATGAGGCAAAGTTCGGCGTGTTCAACGTGAGTCTCAACATGATCATTACCGAGATCCTCAAGTATAACCACGGAGTCAATTTGATTATCAAGGGAAACCGTTTGGTCATCTTGATCGCCAAATATAACTACGGGGTCTAGTTGAAAATCGTCGAATGAGATGTGGACATCGCATTTTGAACATTCGAGCCTTCCGGATTCGGATGTTGGCGGAGATATGAGATTCGAGATAAATATGGTTTGTTCGGGTACCTGAGACAAGCCATCAGTGTCATACACTGGGCCTGTGTCACTCATGTGTAACTAATGCATATTGGCCATCAACATAACATCGCATTGGCCGCAAGTCCTCCATATCATCATCGAAGTCTGCATTTGCCATAAAGCTTCGTTCTTTGTCTGTGAGAGTTCCACCAGCTTCATCCTTAAGAGCCAAAAGAAGAGCCTCTTTGAAATAAGCACTGCCCTAGTCCTTAGCTTTGGGCATGCATTAGCCAGTGTCCCTTCTCATTGCAGTTGTAGCATCGAAGACCATTCAACCCATTCAGCATTTCCTGTTATTCCTACCCACAGCGTTAAACCCTTGACCACCGCCCATCTGACGACCATAACCACGATTCTGAACTTCAACTCGTCCATTGTTCACAACAGCTTGATTCCTTGTGTTAGATGAGGATCGAATACGGTTGTCGGACTTGTTGGTATAACGGCTAAAGGCATTAGCAATCATAGCAAATCCTTGTTGCAGTGCTTCGAACGGATCCGATTCCTCATTAGCTTCACTGACAAGTGCTTGAGCATTGTTGTTGTTGTATGGAACCAATTGAGTTTGAGAGTGAGGCTGTGAAGGATCATATGATGTGATTGTAGCAGTTGGTTGAGTTGCTGGTTGAGGAGAATAACTGTTTTGAGCATATAAGGCAAGTTGTTGATTTTCCGGATGTGTCGTTGGAGCAATTTGAGCACGGAGAATCCTTTCCCTATCAACTTCCTTTTCATGAGGCTTCAAGTAATCGTACAACAATCCATATGTAGAATGATGCAAATTCTTCGCTTGACGGAGAAAAATGACATACTTCTCCCATTCAGGACCAAGACTACTCAAGAACTTAGTATTCACTGCGATTCTTGGCATGATGATGTTGTGTTTATCCAAATCATTGATGATGTCTGAAAAACGATGATGATAGGACTCTAGTGTCTCTCCAGATTCAATCATGAAGTGTTCATAAGCCAAGTAAATTTTGGATTCCAAATCCTCCTGATTGAGTACAGAGCCTTCCATAAGAAGATGAATATGATCCCACATTTCCTTTGCAGTCTTTTGAGCATCAACACTTCGAAGAATTGGGTTAGGTAATCCTAAGAGGATGTATTGCATTGCAAGTTCATCATCTTCATAGTGTAGAAGTTCTTGAGGATTCAAGTCTGCAACAGTAGCAATGTTTATTTGTTCATCTCTTGGTGGAATAGCATTTGGATCTCTGGGTACAATGACAGTAGGCATCTCAAATGGACCTTCCAAGATAACCTTCTTTAAGAACTTTCCATGTGGCTTCTTCAGATCACAAAACCTAAAGAACCTTATCACCCATTGATCGTAGTTTCCTGGAGTGAGCATTGGAGGTCTATCAAGTGATCCAGCCTCATGAATTGATTGTTGGCTGCTTAAAGCTTCACACATCTTTGCAAACCAAGAGGGTTCCTTCATAGTGTTCCTTGGTGGATGTTGATTGAATTTGGTTGTGTAGGGTTGAACTTGAAGACTTGGTGGTGGTTGAACCATTTGAGGTTGTGGAATTGCAGCAAGTTGTGGAGTATGTTGTTGATTAAATTGTTGTTGATAAATTGCTTGTTGTTGATTCCATTGTTGATGTTGGGGACTTAATTGTTGTGGACGTTGAGAATAAGTGTAAGGGAAATAGTTAGAGTATGGTGGTTGTGACATGTTGAAAACTTGTGTTGGTAAAAATGGATCTTTGTAGTCGAATGAACCTTTGTTGATGAAGTATCCTTAGGCGTAGAAATCACAATAGCCAAGTAGCACTTATGCGTAAAAACACCAAAGTTACGCATAACAATCAAGAGTTACACGTAGATTTAGCTTACGCGTAAGTAGGGAAAAGACGCTAAAGTTATGCGTAGACACAAAGTTAGGCGTAGAAAGTTAGGCGTAGGATTATCTTAGGCGTAAGATGAATCTTATGCGTAGGATTTCTACGCGTAAGCTTTATGCTTATGCGTAATTTTAGGGTTTTATCCCAAGTGATCTTTTACACTTCACAGTGCAAAAGATATCCAAAGTCGACGTATTTTCAGGCTTATCCAAGCAAGAAAACACGGAGTAAACCACAAAAACAAAGATTAAACCAAGGATAACCTTACGCGTAGTTTTAGGGTTTTGCTACGCGTAGGATTACTCGTAAAATTGATAATGCCCAAAGATGTTTCTAAACCAGTTTTTGTGTGATGAAATAGCTTCAATAACACCAAAAGACACAAAAGTGTGAAACTTGATGATCCAAAGCTCTTAAAACAGTTATGCGTAGGTTGAAAACCTCGTATAAAAACTAGTTTAAAAACCACGATCCACGCATAAAGTTTGAAACTTTTTGCCAAAAACACGTATTTTAACACCTTAAAACGTTGAAAGTACAAGAATCTTAGATTCAAAAGTGTAAAAAAGACGTTTTTAAGCGAACCAAAGTATCAACCACGTTTACGCGTAAGACCAAGAACGAAAAAAAACTTCAAAAAAAAACGTTTCACCCAACTAGTAGGCGATTGATACCACTGTTAGGTTACTAGTTTTACAACACAAGCTTACAAGAAAGAGATAAAGGCGATTGAACAAGTATCCAAACACACACACACGATATAAAGGAAACGGTTATGCGTAGAGAGTGAGTGAAAGAAATAACTTGAACAACCAACCTTCAAATGAAGGTTTACAATGGGTATTTATAGGCAAGGAGCTAGGGCAACACTCCCAATCCTTCCCTTTACCTTATTGGACATGGGCCTAAGCTTATGGGCCTTCTACATAAGCTAGACCTTAAACATACATAAAGGCCATAATAAGCTACCTATTACATACGAGTAACTAACACTTGAATTAAGGTTTAGGAGTGATTCCAACAACTGTCTTCCCCGTGCAATGCATGTTAAAATTGCTGACAAAATCACCAAATCATTCCTGATTAAGGGAGTGATTGATGAGGCCGACACATACATCATTCGAGTAACCACATACCGAGCTCTCCAATTGGTCCAAGTGATGTTTCATCTAGAGGACGTGGTCGGAGACAGATTTGCCAACCTCCTGCTTGCAGCTATGAACCTTTTCAATTAGTTCATATAGTTCAGCTGCAGGTGGCTTCTCAAACATACGTTTGAGTTCATCTAGCATGCTCATAGGCGGATAGTGCTCAAATTGTTTTTGCAATTGAGCAGACATCCCCGAAAGCATTAGACACGCCACATCCTTGTGCTTCTCATATTCAACACGATATGCCTCTTGTTCAAGAGCAGTAGCCGTATTGAGAGGAGCATCAGGCAGAGGTGTAGTCAAAATTTCAACCCTTTTGGCAACACGAAGGATGATCCTAAGTGAACGATGCCAATCATTGAAATTAGGGCCAATCAGCTTGTCTCTTCCAACCATATCTTTGAAAGCAGCACTCATTAAGCTCATAGTGTTTTCTGGTTGATGAGCCATCTACAGAAAAAGTCCAAAAAACCATAATTAGTATTTTGATAATTTTCCTTTTCAATAAACAATTAAATACCCAAGGTTCATATTCATATAACCAATTAATTATTATTGAAAACTAGGATCCAAATTGTCATAATTTCATCACGTCAGTTGATCTGCTAGTAATGAACCTTATACAAAGTGGTAGAGCTTTTGCTCAATTGCCAATTTCAATTGCAATTCCTAGATTTATGGGATTTACATATAGCCAATATCAATCGCCATGTAAACATGTTTTATCCCATCTTATGCCTTGAGTTTTCAGTTTTCACCGCCTAACTCAATTAAGTTGTCCAACTTAAGAAACTGCAAAATCGTCCATGCCAGTTCTCACGACACGTGGACATTTTACCCTTCGATTACGATCTAAATCACGTTCTCACGCAAATAAAAGGTAATCTTAGGTGTTTCCGTTTCGCTGGATGGCATATAACTCAAATTAAAGGGTAATAATTTTGATGTCAAATCAAATATGTACAAAGATGTCATGCATTCATCTTCGTAGCATAGTTTTTATTAAAACATTTATATGCTTGTTTTAATGATTTAAGCTTTTCATCATCAAACTTTAATCGAGGTATTGGATAACCAATTAAAGAATCACCTTAATTACCACTATATCCTACTACTGCATGAGTCATAAGACCCAAGTTATTCGGATAATTACCACAAAAGTGGCGCGTAGAGATTAAAGTAATTCACCCTTAAGATTTAATTTACACATATAGGAATACTTGGTAGCTCCATTAAGACGCACAAACGAGCGGAGAATCAGGTCAGCGCGAAGCATACCCCTCATCTTTAGGGCGTCACAATTTAATGCGGTCCCTCCTTATACCCATCACACAGTTTGTCATTAATGGGTGAGCCGTTCTAACTATTTTGGGAAAAAAATCAATCAATTAAACGATTACGATTACTATGCTTAAAAATACATGTTTCACCATTGTTTAGGTCAGTTTATTTTTCTTGTAAAAATACCCTTGTTACACATAACAAACAAGCAAGTATTTAAAAAATAAACAAATAAACAATGAATGCATAACAAAAAATAAGTCATGCATATCAAATAGCCACATGCAAACCTTTTGATAAATCCTATTAATAATCAATTCTAGATCTGTCAATATGTATATATTTAATTAAGACTTTCACCCGTTTTCAGCTATGTACAAGGTGAGCCACATGCATCGATTCATCGATTGCGTAAGTCAAAATTAAACATATACCACATAGCACATAATTGATTAAAAATAATTATTGAGGTCTTCCCCAATTTTAGATCTATCATAATTTAATGTATATCACTTAAACAAGAAACACATACAATAAAAGCAGATCCATGATAAAACATGCATGTAATTATCATGGACATAAAATTACACTTAACAATTAATGCAATTAAACAGAGTTGCGCAATACACATAAAATTGCATGCATCCTAGGGTTTCTAATCCAATTAAAACTTTAGTTTACAAAACCCTAATTAGGACACCAAAAAAACGCCCCCCCTAAATAAATTAGAGTTTAGGTTTTACAAACCCTAGATCTACGCATACAAATAATAACACACTCATGTTTATTTTAATTATGTGTTTCAGTAATTAATTACTTGTTATACAAGGCTCGTGCTGCCACTGTTGAGTTTATAATACATGACTTAAACATAAAACATGTAGACATCAAGAGTACACAGCGGAAGACTAAAGATCATAACAAATAAGTTAATTAACTGAATAGATGCGTAACATACCTCTTGCAATTGTCAGATCTCTTGAACAAAACAGAAGAAGTGGTTTAAAGAGTTGTCCCTTACCGTTTTACAACTCAAACCAATTAGGTGTAAGAATAGTGTCTTACTACCACAGTTTTGTACACACGAATTAACCAATGAATCAAGCGATTGCTAGATCTAACACAAGTCCTTATTTTATGGAAAAACAAAACCAAAACACCCTTGGAGGAGGGTTTTGGCCGAATAGGGACAAGAGAGGAAGAGGAGAGATCTAGGTTAATTCAATGCACAAAAGTAATGAAAAACCCTAGACCCTAGCCTTTGTATTTATAGTGTTTGTAAATCTTTAGGAACAAGTTAGGGTTTGGGCTTGGAGAAGCCCCCCTATGGCCGGCCATGTGAAGCCCCCAAAGGGATTCCCATATCTTTTCCATTTTAAGATTTTATACTACAAGTCCTTCTCTTTACAGTTAACGGTCGTTAGTTATTTTCCGTTAAATACTTAACGGTCGTTAAATGGACTTTATGTGCAATAATTAATCGTAAACATTAACATTAATTATTTAACTTTAATTCTCATTCGCTAATGTGTGCAATCCCATGGTCACGAGTTCGAATCCGGACATTTACGTATTTGTAAATCTATACATTTCCAACAAGAACTACAGGTCGTTCCTCATCCGCAGTTGGGGTGTATTAAAGAAATCTTATTTTTCAAGTTCAACTTAATTATTACTTTATGATAAGAGTTTTATTACTTTGAAAAAAAAAAGAACCATAAACCGAGCGGATCCACATCTTCTCAACCTACAGATCATGTTAACCTTAATGATGATGTAGACGGTGATGATGATACTAAAAGGCGGTAGAAAGTCTCAAAAGGACAAAGGGATCCTAACTCAAGCTAAGAGAAAGAGAAGGATCGAGCAACATCACCAAGGATTTCCTAGTCACATGAAGAAAATCTTTACGAATTTTAGCAACCCACCATTTTTAGCGACGAAATAAACAAATTTAATGCTCAATAAATGACAAAAGAATCGTTTTTTATTATGACAATCACCTTTAGCAAAGACAAGGGGCGTGACTTTAAACGCGAAAATAGTTTCTTTTTTATTTTCTTTCGCACCAAAATAGTTTTAGCTTTGACCCCACGAAAAGTCATCGTAAAAGACCTTTAGAGACGACTATTGTCACTTTTAGCGATATCACATGGTTATGTGTTTATTGCGTTGTTATAGAAGAAATAAGCACTTAAGATTAAGCATCTGAAAGTAGATAAGTACTTTAGATTAAGCAAAACGAAAGTGATATTAACCCTATATGGAGGGCGTGGCTAGGATTTCCTATAATTTCTGATTATGTTTCTGCTTTTATGCTGCTAAGCTGCTTACAATATATAGTGTTCAGAGTTTCTTATTAGATGCAATAAGACTCAAAAATAGAAATAAGTTCATAGAAAATTGTAATCAAATTCTTTATGAATGGGCGTAGATCAATACTCCTTATCATACTCCTGAATAGGCAGATAAACACAATTTTGGATGACAAAAACACTCCAAACTGATTATATGCTTAACAATAAGTAGATATGTAGTTAAGTAGAAAAAAAATAGAAATTCCAAACACCCTCCAAATTCGCGAAGTTTTTTTTTTAATATTATCGACTTGTTGAATGTTTGCACATGTGTCATAAAGAATTAAAAACAAAATTATAGTGCCATGTCAATAAAAATGTATGACAAACATGAAGAGAGTGTTGTGTTTATAATACATGACATACAATAAAACATGTAGACATCAAGAGTACACAGCGGAAGACTAACGATCATAACAAATAAATTAATTAACTGAATAGATGCGTAACATACCTCTTGCAATTAGTAGATCTCTTCAATGAATGTGACAAAGTGGTTTAACGAGTTATCCCTTACCGTTTTATAACTCAAACCAATTGGTATAAGAATAGTGTCTTACAACCACGTTCTTGTACACACGAATTAACAAACGAATTAAGTGATTGCTGGATCTACAAAACTTTGTTTTAGAAAAACAAAACCAAACACCCTTTGAAAAGTGTTGGCCGAATTTTTGCAAGAGAAAGAGAAAAAGATTAGGTTAATGTGTGTGCACAAAAGTAATGAAAACCATTAACCCTAGCCTTTGTATTTATAGTGTTATAAAATCTTTGGGAACAAGTTAGGGTTTTGGTTGTGAAACCATCCCCTTGGCCGGCCATATGCATGAGACAAAGGGAGACCCGAATCTTTTCCTTTTTAAGATTATTCACCATATATTCTCTCCTTTTACATTTAACGGTCGTTAGTCATTTCCGTTAAATACTTAACGATCGTTAGTCGAGTTTTGTATACTAATTAATCGTAATCAATTAACATTAATCATTAAATTTAATTCTCATTCGTAATGTGTGCAATCCCGTGGTCACGAGTTCGAATCCGGACATTTGCGTATTTATAAATATATACATTTCCAACAGCTCCCACTTGGATATGTTTACAAAACGTGAAATGACATTGGTTAGCGTCTAGCAACACGCCAATGCCCCCGGTACAACTCGTGTATGGTTTTCTGGAGAAAACCAAGTATTGATGATTCATCATCATATTCATCCTTTTGTTTCTAATACCATGTTAATAAGAATATGGATCTCACTCATTTCTTAATTAACTATTCTGTTTCTCGCTTTATGTGATTGATCAAGATTACCAATTCTTCTGAACATATTCCAGAAGACCTTGGGCATGGCCATGCAAACATCTTAACAACCCTACGAGGGGCCCAGCAGTATTATACTTCAAAATAAATTTGAAGGAAACAAATCCTATTTTGACTACAAGCAGGATTCATAGATTTCGCAACACTTCTGAAAACAACCCTTATAACTACCAGTTACGTATAGCGTTAGATTGCTTCACAAAAATGCACTATATCCATGACATATCTCTGGTATCTCAACTCAGAGGATAAATATTCATGATATACTTAATGACAAAGATCCATAAAGTATCATCATGTGGGTGGGATAAATCCTATACTCAATTCATTGAATATCATCTGAAATTAGTCATGCTACGCATCAATATACTTTCAAGTATATTCTAACTAATACTCAGATTTGTCTTAATTCAATATCATTCCCATGTTATTGATTGGCAACGGACTATTTAGAATAACTTAAGTTATTCAAGGATTTAAACATGCAAATATAGGATAACATCATAATAAATGAATAATAAAATAACAAAATACTTTATTTCATTTCAATAATAATGTTTACAATATCCTTTATCTAAAATACTTAGTCACAGATGGGCATGAAACTACTAGCTAAAAGAAGTCCAAACTTATCAGACAAATGATTAAGTTTTTCACCAGGTAAGGCCTTCGTTAAAGGATCTGCTAGATTATCATCTGTGTGAACTTTGAGCAACTCAATTTCACCTATCTCGACTTGTTCTCGAACATAGTGATATTGTCTAGGATAGTGTCTGGTGCCCTTCATGACTCCAGGTTCATGGGCAAAAGTAATTGCAGCTGAATTGTCACAATATACTTTAATAGGATTTTCAATCGACGGCATAACACCAAGCCCCGAAACAAACTTCCTTATCCAAACAGCTTCCATGGCAGCCTCAGACGCCGCTATGTACTCACTTTCTGTAGCAGACATCGCAAGTGTTGTCTGTTTCTTGCTCTTCCAATCCACAGCACCTCCATTGATGACAAATATGTAACCCGTCTGAGACTTCGTATCATCTTTGTCACACTTCCAGGATGCATCACAGTAACCTGTAACAGACAGTTCTGCTTCTGTATTTCCCCCATACACTATGAACATATCTCTTGTAGCCCTAAGGTACTTGAGAATATGTTTAACAGCAGTCCAGTGAATTTCACCCGGATTCTGTTAATATCGACTGGTCAAGTTTTGAGCAAACGCCACATCAGGCCTTGTGCATCGCACCGCATACATGATAGATCCTACAGCCGAAGAATAAGGAACTTTCTTCGTACGCGCCACCTCTGCAGGTGTTGAAGCACAGCCTTGGCTGCTGATCCGCTCCAGAACAGTCAAGTTTTCTCACTCAAGCCGGCCACTTGTGAATGGCCGACCGTAAGAAACTTAAAATGGTTCGGAAACGAATGCAATGAAGATCTGAGGAGTATAGTGTTTCCCCGGGTCGTTATGTCCCAGCGAGCTGTGCAATGGATCACCAAACGTATAGTGATCGAGAGATTTGAACGGAAAAGGAGATTGTGAATTATTATAACTACAGAAAAAGGACATAAACTACAAGGGCTTAAATGCAAATTAAAGAAAGTTAAAAAGATAAAAACTATTAAATAAACGCTATCACTATTTTTAAAATGATGAACGTTTAAAACTTTAAAACTTAAAACTTACGTTTAAATAAAATTACGTAAACATACAAAATAAAAAGTGAAATCTAAGAAATAAAAGTCCTAAAAATATGAAAAATACATTTTACAAACCTAATGATAAAAGAAAATTATTAGAAAAAGAAAATTATTTTTATAACTATTAAATTAATTATTATTAATTAATAACTAGTTTTAACTTATTTAATAATAACCTAAAATGAAAGAAAATATGAAATAAAGCTTGAAAAATAAAATTATGAATTGGAAAAGTCTAAAATATCAAAAGAGAATTTTCAAAACTATTTTTGTAATTTTCTGATTATTTTTGGATTTTCTAGGAATTAAAAACTATTAAAAACTAATTAAATTATTTAAAAATACAAATTTAACTAAGAAAAATATGGAAAAATATTTTTTTGGCTTTTTATATTTATCTTAACTTAAGAAAAATGAAAACTTATTTTTTTGAACCTTTTCTTAATTTTTTGTATTAAATGCTATTAAAAAAATTGCTTAAAAACTAATTAAAATCAAGAAAAATAGCAAACAAGCTTGGAAAAATCTGAAAATTTCAGGAAAACTCTAAAATTATATTTGGAATCTAGGAAAAATGGAAAAACAGGTGCTTATGTGCAAGAAATTGAAACTGATGTGCAAAGTGCTTATAGATAAGTACTAGAAATAAGCAAATGGCTACAATAAGCTACCAACCTGTAACAGAAGCTAGGATAAGATAAAATTATCAAAATGCAAATAAAAACAACAACAATTATCCTCTGAATTGCAATCTACAAAGATTTTATGAGCTGAGCTATAGTGGCAAAAACAGATTTGGGGTGCCAAGTTTGAGCTTAAGCTCAAGCTTCCAAACTGGCTTAAAATGGAAAACAGAAGTGGGAGCATGAAAAAGACCTGGCAAAGATCCTACAAACCAAAAACAAGGCCTATAGAAGCTATGATAAGCTCTGTGCAAGGGCTGCACAAACTGCACAAGTCCTGTGCAGTCTCAGTGCCCTGCACAGGGCACATAAGCTCTCATTCACAAGCCCTTTTGAGCTTATAGAAAAAATTACAAAAATCTACTAAAATGGCCATAAGAAATTAGACCAGTGGAAGTTTTTAAAGCAACAAGTTTCTCTTAAAATGACCCAAGAATGAGTTCACTAAAAATCTTTCTAGCTTGGCCAAAACTGAGTATTTCACTATTTTGACTTTTTAACAAAACTGAAAGTTTGACTAAATTGAACTTTGATCATGATTTCTCAACTGAATAAGATATTAATGGATGAATGAAACCTAATGCAAGCTATATCTAAGTATTTTGAACACAAATTAAGACTTGGATCTTGCAAGATCCCAACAGTAAGCAGATTTAAGACATCTTAATGGTGTTTGACTTAGGAGCTTAACAGGCACAAGTTAAAGACTGGAATGGGTTCAAATAAGCTAACCAAACTTGAAACAACAATTTCTAACTACTGAGCTAACCTATGACAGAGTGTACAAAGCTGATCCAAACACCATTTTAAGGACTGATATGCAAACTTAACAAAGCTAACTTCTCAACTAGCCTATGCAGATCATCAAACTGAGTTTACATGTACTAAATACCACTATTTAAACAGGTCCACACTGATGGTAACCACAGAAACAGAAACAAGCATGAAATGCAAAATGGCTTTAAAAGTGAAAATAAGAAAATCACTCACCACTGTCCAACTGTTATGCAAGCTAAAACCAAATCCAAACCTGTTCTAAACTAGTCCATTTCAACCCATATCAAGGCTGCATCAACCCCATTATCCATTTCCACATCCAACTGCAACCATTTTGACTTTTATTGACCATAAACCAAATTTACTTGAACTGATTCAGCAGGCATACCAAAAATTATAATAAGCTTGAATGAGCTTATTTGATTATAACAGGAGCTTATTAGAAGCTTGAACATAAAATTTTGAAACTGAAAATGAGACAGTGAACAAATAACTTGGAACTAGAATAAAAACTTGGATTTAAAATCAAAAGCACATTACAATGATGTGTTAACTTGAGTGTGATACATGAAAGCTTAAATTACAACATTTGGACTTAACTAAAACATTGATTTAAAAAAACGACATTAAGAAAAACTTAAAAAACTAACTACTCTCTTTTTCTTCTCCTCTTTCTTCTTTTTATACTCCAATCAACTCCTCCACTTGTTCAGAGCTTTTCCCACATGTGTTTGAGGCCCTTGGATCACTTGGAGTCATCTTGGCCCTTCATTCCATTTTGGCGGGAAAATGGTTTATTAGCAGTTGGGGTTGAGTGAAGGGGTAAAAGGTGCATTAAATGCATTTGTAGTTTGTTGAGGATGAGGGGACATGGAGGAGTAGGGTGGCTGGAGGGGGGATGGTGTTGCAGGCTAGATGTTGGGGAAGAAGGAAAAAGGGCGGGTAGGGTGTCTGTTTGACTTGGGATTGACTGGTGCAATATAAAAGGGAAAGGGTCCAAAATGCAGGGGGTCCAAAAGGTTTGGCAGGGTCCAATTGGGTTTATGACAAGGGACAAAGGTCAAAAAAGGTTTTAATGACAAGGACCTTTGTTGCAATTTCTGAAAAGATAAGGACCTAGGCTGCCATTTTCACAAAGTTGCTCTAAAGGACCAAAAGTGTCAAGCTACCATAATACAAGGACCAAACTTGTCATTTTCAATTTTCCAGGGGCCAATTTTGCCAAATTTCAAACTTGAAGGACTAATTTTGTAATTTTCTCAAACTTTTTATATTTTTCACCAAAGGACTAATTTTGACAAGTTATGATTTAAAAAGGACCTTTGGTGATTTTTCTTTTGAAATTAGGACTCAGGGACTATTTTTGACAATTTTAGAAACTTGGGGGACTGAAACTGCCAATTATGCAAACTTTGCTCATTTTTCATCTGTTTTTAAACATTTTGCATCTGAAACATATAAAATGCAATTTCGGAATATTTTCAGTATTTTGATGCATTTCTGAGCATTTTTAAACGTTTTGCAGTTCAGATTGACCCAAAAATGATGAGTATTTACACACTCATCAATCCCCCACACTAAACTATTGCTAGTCCCTAGCAATCTTTTGAGAAAAACTTAATGGATTTGAATCTCTTTACCAAAAGCCATTACTTCTGGAGTAGCCAAATGTTTTAGTTCAAGTAAGAACCATGGTACACCGATAACCATGTGATTTTGAGCAAACCACCAGCTTCCAACGGATTTGATTTGTCTTTACCAGAAGCCGTTTGCTCTGGACTAGCCAACTCTTAGATAAATTATCAATATTATCTTTGGTGAGCTGATTACCAATTATGGTTTTTCCACTGCCTTTACCACAAGCCATAAACTTGCGGGCTAGCCAACTCTTCACTTTTTAGGATATGGTGAGCTGAATACCATACAATTTTGGGCAAATTGCAAGCCGTCAACGGATTTGAGATATCTTTACCAAGAGCCGTTTGCTCCTGGATTAGCCAATCCTTTTGTTTATTAGACATGGAGGACTGATAACCAAATGAGTAAGTGAAAAAAAACACTTACTCCAAAAAATTTTGGCCAAAAATGGGGGAATTAGATGGTATAATTACATGATAAAATTCGTGAGAATTCCCCCCCACACTTAGAAATGAATATTGCCCTCAATATTCAAAGTACCGGCGGTTATGCCGAAACAAAGAACGTAAAAGGGAAATACTACGGCCATTATTTAGAAAGATTTTTTTTTTTTTTTTTTTTTTTTTATGAAAACTGATATACAACATGTGGGGCAACTCCCCCACACTAGGGTGGTAGAAAATAGAAAGAAGTCAGAAATATGGGTGAAAACCCATACAGTGTGCTATTGTTTTTGGTTCCCGAGTCGCTAGCTTGACTCGACCCCGAATTCATTGGTTCATGGGGAAGCAAAGTGGAAGAGACAATCACCATCGGACTTTCATTCAAGATGTTTGGACAAACATTTGAAGCACGTGAAAGTTCCACACCGATGAGATATACATAGAACCGGCTCAAAAAATGATAAATGAAAATGCCGGGGTCAAAGATAGTGTCTTCATTCCCGAAGGAGTGAAGATGAAGAGAAATCACAAGATATTTGAGGAAAGGAAGAAAGATTTTGATAACAATCAAGATCCATTCCTCATCCTTAAATGCAGACGTATCGGGAGGAAGGGTGAGGGTAGTATTATCAATAAGCAAACTCATACGATAGAGTACACCTTCCTCCGAGCTAATATCATCCTCAAGATCAAAATAGAAATGATCATGTTCCGGAGGAGATATGTCATGAGAGAGTTCACCGGAGAACTCTTCATGAAGAGAATCATTCACATGAAGTGAAATTGTGAACTCTTGTTCCATTGTGGGCTCATCACTATCCTCAATCTGAGTATCAAAGAGTGGATTCTCAGAAATTAGAGTGAATTCAGAGTTGAATTCAAATAGAGGATTGGTGAAAGTAGCTTTGAATGTTTTGGGAACAAAGTGATCAACATTCTCTATTGGATTGTTGGGATAAGAAGTGAATGAACGATCATTATCAATGAGACTTTCAGTCTCTCCCAGATCGGCTTCGAAATCAAAGAGCGGATTGATGTGAGTGAGTTCACCGGATAACTCCTCAAGAAGGGGATCAGACTGTGGGAGTGATGCCTCAACATACTCGATGTTTCCATAGGAAGCACAATCGTCGCTAAAATCGGAGAAAGTTTCCAAATGATCATTTGAACACTCAAGAGGGGAAAGAGAATCACACATATGATCAGAAGTTCCCTGTGACTCTTTCGGGATTGGGACAAGGTTCTCAACACTAGACTTTATGAATTCGTCCGATTCCTTTTCAGGAACAGTGTCAAGATGCTCGTCCCCCATGTTTAGAGAGTGAGTGGGAGCTGCGGGTGTGATAGCAGTTGTTTGAGATGAAATCTCAACTGCTGGGATATCATTTGATGAACTTGATGAATTTTTATAGAATTGAAGGATATCAAGTGTATCCTCATCATCACTGTCATCAGGAATAAAACGAATTTGAGAGCTAGATCTGGCGCTTTTCTTTTGCGATTGATTCCCTAATAGATTTTTCAAACGCAATTTTGGAATTTAATTTAGCAGCCTGCTCTTCAGCTAACAATTCTTCCATGGATTTTGGATTATCTTGGGAATGTTTACATTCCTTCAAATCTTTCACTAAATCTAAAAGATCAAGGAGAAGATTTTGAGGAAGTGGATCGGTGAGGTGGTGCTGATTCATTTGGTACTGTAGAGGTTGGTCATGATACGAAGAGTCGTAATTGTTACAAGGAAATGGATTCCTTGTTTGACAATCAGAGCTAAAGTGAGGACCTCCACAATTCTCACAACAGTAAAACTGATGTGGCTGTGAGTCACATGTGTGGTAGTCATAATTGTTATCAGGAACCTGCTCATAGACAAGCGTGTTTCCCAATGGACAATCAGAACTAGAGTGTGAACCACCACAGTACTCACAACAGTAAAACTCTGAGTCTCACAGGTGGTAGCTGATGGAATAAATCAGTTGTGTTATGGTAAGAATAGGGATCCTGGTTATAGACAGACCCGTTTCCTGATTCCACCATGCTACAACTGGGGCAATTGCCACCATTATAAGGACCACCACACCATTGACAACCAAGAGGGTGAGGATAAGACATAGAAAGAATCAAATGTTTTCAGAGGGGTAGGGATGAAGAATCAAAGATGTGAGAGGGTAAAGATGAATATTTTTGGTATTTTTGAAAAACATTTTGTAAAAACAAAGAATGAAAATCTTTTTGGGTTTTTGATTTTTAAAAGAGAATATAAACACATACAGATGGTATAAACAAGGAGTGAATATCCAAATCACTAATCTGCTAGACGGAAGATAATCAGCACAGCTCCCCGGCAGCGGCGCCAAAAATTTGATGCGTGCAAAACAGTCAAGTTTTCTCACTCAAGCCGGCCACTTGTGAATGGCCGACCGTAAGAAACTTAAAACGGTTCGGAAACGAATGCAATGAAGATCTGAGGAGTATAGTGTTTCCCCGGGTCGTTATGTCCCAGCGAGCTGTGCAATGGATCACCAAACGTATAGTGATCGAGAGATTTGAACGGAAAAGGAGATTGTGAATTATTATAACTACAGAAAAATGACATAAACTACAAGGGCTTAAATGCAAATTAAAGAAAGTTAAAAAGATAAAAACTATTAAATAAACGCTATCACTATTTTTAAAATGATGAACGTTTAAAACTTTAAAACTTAAAACTTACGTTTAAATAAAATTACGTAAACATACAAAATAAAAAGTGAAATCTAAGAAATAAAAGTCCTAAAAATATGAAAAATACATTTTTACAAACCTAATGATAAAAGAAAATTATTAGAAAAAGAAAATTATTTTTATAACTATTAAATTAATTATTATTAATTAATAACTAGTTTTAACTTATTTAATAATAACCTAAAATGAAAGAAAATATGAAATAAAGCTTGAAAAATAAAATTATGAATTGGAAAAGTCTAAAATATCAAAAGAGAATTTTCAAAACTATTTTTGTATTTTTATGATTATTTTTGGATTTTCTAGGAATTAAAAACTATTAAAAACTAATTAAATTATTTAAAAATACAAATTTAACTAAGAAAAATATGGAAAAATATTTTTTTGGCTTTTTATATTTATCTTAACTTAAGAAAAATGAAAACTTATTTTTTTGAACCTTTTCTTAATTTTTTGTATTAAATGCTATTAAAAAAATTGCTTAAAAACTAATTAAAATCAAGAAAAATAGCAAACAAGCTTGGAAAAATCTGAAAATTTCAGGAAAACTCTAAAATTATATTTGGAATCTAGGAAAAATGGAAAAACAGGTGCTTATGTGCAAGAAATTGAAACTGATGTGCAAAGTGCTTATAGATAAGTACTAGAAATAAGCAAATGGCTACAATAAGCTACCAACCTGTAACAGAAGCTAGGATAAGCTAAAATTACCAAAATGCAACTAAAAACACCAACACTTATCCTCTGAATTGCAATCTACAAAGATTTGATGAGCTGAGCTATAGTGTGCAAAAACAGATTTGGGGTGCCAAGTTTGAGCTTAAGCTCAAGCTACTAAGCTAGCTTAAAATGGAAAACAGAAGTGGGAGCATGAAAAGACCGGCAAAGATCCTACAAACCAAAAACAAGGCCTAGAGAAGCTATGATAAGCTCTGTGCAAGGGCTGCACAAACTGCACAAGTCCTGTGCAGTCTCAGTGCCCTGCACAGGGCACATAAGCTCTCATTCACAAGCCCTTTTGAGCTTATAGAAAAAATTACAAAAATCTACTAAAATGGCCATAAGAAATTAGACCAGTGGAAGTTTTTAAAGCAACAAGTTTCTCTTAAAATGACCCAAGAATGAGTTCACTAAAAATCTTTCTAGCTTGGCCAAAACTGAGTATTTCACTATTTTGACTTTTTAACAAAACTGAAAGTTTGACTAAATTGAACTTTGATCATGATTTCTCAACTGAATAAGATGTTAATGGATGAATGAAACCTAATGCAAGCGATATCTAAGTATTTTGAACACAAATTAAGACTTGGATCTTGCAAGATCCCAACAGAAGCGATTTAAGACATCTTAATGGTGTTTGACTTAGGAGCTTAACAGGCACAAGTTAAAGACTGGAATGGGTTCAAATAAGCTAACCAAACTTGAAACAACAATTTCTAACTACTGAGCTAACCTATGACAGAGTGTACAAAGCTGATCCAAACACCATTTTAAGGACTGATATGCAAACTTAACAAAGCTAACTTCTCAACTAGCCTATGCAGATCATCAAACTGAGTTTACATGTACTAAATACCACTATTTAAACAGGTCCACACTGATGGTAACCACAGAAACAGAAACAAGCATGAAATGCAAAATGGCTTTAAAAGTGAAAATAAGAAAATCACTCACCACTGTCCAACTGTTATGCAAGCTAAAACCAAATCCAAACATGTTCTAAACTAGTCCATTTCAACCCATATCAAGGTTGCATCAACCCCATTATCCATTTCCACATCCAACTGCACCCATTTTGACTTTTATTGACCATAAACCAAATTTACTTGAACTGATTCAGCAGGCATACCAAAAATTATAATAAGCTTGAATGAGCTTATTTGATTATAACAGGAGCTTATTAGAAGCTTGAACATAAAATTTTGAAACTGAAAATGAGACAGTGAACAAATAACTTGGAACTAGAATAAAAACTTGGATTTAAAATCAAAAGCACATTACAATGATGTGTTAACTTGAGTGTGATACATAAAAGCTTAAATTACAACATTTGGACTTAACTAAAACATTGATTTAAAAAAAACGATATTAAGAAGAACTTAAAAAACTAACTACTCTCTTTTTCTTCTCCTCTTTCTTCTTTTTATACTCCAATCAACTCCTCCACTTGTTCAGAGCTTTTCCCACATGTGTTTGAGGCCCTTGGATCACTTGGAGTCATCTTGGCCCTTCATTCCATTTTGGCGGGAAAATGGTTTATTAGCAGTTGGGGTTGAGTGAAGGGGTAAAAGGTGCATTAAATGCATTTTGTAGTTTGTTGAGGATGAGGGGACATGGAGGAGTAGGGTGGCTGGAGGGGGGATGGTGTTGCAGGCTAGATGTTGGGGAAGAAGGAAAAAGGGCGGGTAGGGTGTCTGTTTGACTTGGGATTGACTGGTGCAATATAAAAGGGAAAGGGTCCAAAATGCAGGGGGTCCAAAAGGTTTGGCAGGGTCCAATTGGGTTTATGACAAGGGACAAAGGTCAAAAAAGGTTTTAATGACAAGGACCTTTGTTGCAATTTCTGAAAAGATAAGGACCTAGGCTGCCATTTTCACAAAGTTGCTCTAAAGGACCAAAAGTGTCAAGCTACCATAATACAAGGACCAAACTTGTCATTTTCAATTTTCCAGGGGCCAATTTTGCCAAATTTCAAACTTGAAGGACTAATTTTGTAATTTTCTCAAACTTTTATATTTTTCACCAAAGGACTAATTTTGACAAGTTATGATTTAAAAAGGACCTTTGGTGATTTTTATTTTGAAATTAGGACTCGGGGACTATTTTTGACAATTTTAGAAACTTGGGGGACTGAAACTGCCAATTATGCAAACTTTGCTCATTTTTCATATGTTTTTAAACATTTTGCATCTGAAACATATAAAATGCAATTTCGGAATATTTTCAGTATTTTGATGCATTTCTGAGCATTTTTAAACGTTTTGCAGTTCAGATTGACCCAAAAATGATGAGTATTTACACACTCATCAGCTGCTCAAACCATGATTTACTTGCATTGGCAAAAATCCCTTCTTGGAATTTTGCATATTGAATCTCTTCAATATTTTGTCAATGTAAGCACTTTGGCTTAAACCAATTAGCCGCCTTGATCTATCCCTGTAGATCTTGATTCCGAGTATGTATCCTGCTTCCCCTAAGTCCTTCATTGAGAAACATTTACCAAGATAGGCTTTCACCTCATTCAGACTTGGTATATGATTTCCTATGATTAATATGTCATCGACATACAGAACAAGGAAAGTAACATGACTCCCACTAGCTTTGTGATATACACATGGCTCATCAAGATTCTGAGTAAATCCAAAACTTTTGATTTCTCCATCGAACCTTTTATTCCATTGCCTTGATGCTTGCTTCAGTCCATAAATGGACCTTTTAAGCTTGCATACACGGTTAGGAAATAATGGATTCACAAACCCCTCCGGCTGTGCCATATAGATGTCTTCATCTAGACGACCATTCAGAAAAGCGGTTTTGACATCCATTTATGGAATGAAGCAAGGAGCCAAATTTCATAGTCATAGTGTGCAGCTATAGCTATGAGAATCCTAATAGCTCTTATGTCAGCTACAGGAGAGAATGTCTCCTCGTAGTCAATGCCATAGGTTTGAGTAAAACCTTTAGCCACCAGACGAGCCTTGTAGGTGTGTACATTGCCATCCATGTCAGTTTTCTTTTTGAAGATCCACTTACTTCCAACGATTTTCGCATTGGGAGGAAGGTCAACTTCAATCCAAACTTCATTATCTTTCATGGATTGCATTTCCCCATTCATAGCAATCTGCCATTTATCCTTTTCAGGATCAGCCATGGCAGCCTTATAGTTAGCAGGTTCATTAAGATCCCCAACCATATTTTCCTCCACCTCTACGTTAAGACATAGACGGTCAGGTGCACGTATAGTCCTTTCAGACCTACGAATGGGAAAAACTTCAGGAGGAACACCTAAGCTTTCAGGCTCTTCTTGAAGTTGGCTAGTAGTTTCAGAAGGTGTTGTATCTTCTTGATCATATTCTAGATCATATACTCTCCCACTGAGTTCTTGAGATATGAGATTCCTTTCAAGAAAATCTCCATACCTAGCCACAATGACTTTGTTCTCAGCTGGGTAGTAGAAGTAGTAACCCATAGTTTCCTTAGGGTATCCTACAAAGATACACTTAACAGATCTGGGTTGGAGCTTATCAGGTGTGTCACGTTTAACAAACGCCTCACAACCCCAGACCTTTAAGTAAGAAAAGTTGGGAGCTTTTCCTGTCCATATTTCATATGGAGTTTTAACAACCTTCTTCGTTGGAACCATATTCAAAATGCGAATAGCAGTTTCAAGGGCATAATCCCAAAAAGTAAAAGGAAGAGTCGTAAGTTCAAACATTGATCGTACCATGAGTAAAGTACGATTTCTCCTTTCAGATACACCATTTTGTTGTGGAGTATAAGGAGATGTGAGTTGCTGGATAATTCCACACTCAGCTAAGTAATGTTTGAACTCTTGACTTATATACTCACCACCTCTATCGGATCGAAGATCTTTAATCTTGTTGCCGAACTGTAATTCTACTTCACTTTTGAAAACCTTAAATGTTTCAAAGACTTCATGTTTATGTTTAAGTTAATAAACATAACCATAACGACTGAAATCATCCGTAAAGGTTAAGAAGTAGGAAGCACCACGTTTTGACACATGTCTAAGTGGACCACACACATCAGTGTGTATCAATCCAAGTAGATCAGAAGCCCTTTCCACTTGTGGTGAAAAAGTTTTCCTTGTCATCTTCCCAGCTATGCAAGACTCGCATTTGTCAAATGATTCATCATTGACCGTTTGTAAAAGCCCATCGTGTTGCAGCTTTTCCATGCGTTTCTTGCCTATATGGGCAAGGCGACAATGCCAAAGATAAGAAGAGTCACAGTTCGACTTGCTCTTCTTATTGCTAATGCTATACAACGAATTATTTTCATTGGATATACAACCATCCATATCAATTTCAAACACACCAAGCATAGGAATTGCATTAAAGTAAAAAACATTATTTAAAGAAACTGAAATTCCATAACTGGTAAAAGTGTGCACAAAACCAATTTTTTTTAACAAAGAAACTAAAATAATACCCCTAACAATGGAGGGTGCATAATGACAATTATTTAGTTCCAAAATTAAGCCCGAAGGCAACACTAAATCAAAATTCCCTATGGCTTCGACAACTGCACGCTTTCCATTGCCAACGTACAAGTATCTTTCTCCACAGGTCAGCTTCCTATCTCCTCTAAGTCCCTGCGATGTATTACAGATGTGAGTACCACATCCTGTATCATATATCCAGGAATTTTTCTTATGAGGAAAAGAAAATAATTCAAACATAAAAATACCTGATGAGCTAGGCACCATCTTATTTTTATTCTGAAGGCACTCATTCAAATAAACTGGACAGTTCCGCTTCCCGTGACCAGGTGAGTTGCAGTGGTGGCAAGTTAAATCCTTCTTAGAATTCTCCTTTTTCTATGCAGGGTTCTTCTTAGGAGCTGGTGGGATGACAACTTGCTTCCTCTTTCCTTTTCCTTTCCCTTTCTTATCTGCTTGCGGCTTTGGCTTATTCACCCTACCACCCTGTATTGCGAGTACAGCAGGTGTAGGAGCCTTCTTTGGCAATCTCTTCTCGAAGTCTACAAGCATTGCATGTAACTCATTCACTGTCTTTCCCGTGCAATGCATGTTAAAATTTTGGACAAAATCACCAAATCGTTCCTGATTAAGGGAATGATTGATGAGGCCGACACATACATCATTCGAGTAACCACAGCCGAGCTTCTCCAATTGGTCCAAGTGATGTTTCATCTCGAGGACGTGGTCGGAGACAGATTTGCCAACCTCCTGCTTGCAGCTATGAACCTTTTCAATCAATTCATACAGTTCAGCTGCAGGTGGCTTCTCAAACATACGTTTGAGTTCATCTAGCATGCTCATAGGCGGATAGTGCTCAAATTGTTTTTGCAATTGAGCAGACATCCCCGAAAGCATTAGACACGCCACATCATTGTGCTTCTCATATTCAACACGATATGCCTCTTGTTCAAGAGCAGTAGCCGTATTGAGAGGAGCATCAGGCAGAGGTGTAGTCAAAATTTCAACCCTTTTGGCAACACGAAGGATGATCCTAAGTGAACGATGCCAATCATTGAAATTAGGGCCAGTCAGCTTGTCTCTTCCAATCATATCTTTGAAAGCAGCACTCATTAAGCTCATAGTGTTTTCTGGTTGATGAGCCATCTACAGAAAAAGTTCAAAAAACCATAATTAGTATTTTGATAATTTTTCCTTTTCAATAAACAATTAAATACCCAAGGTTCATATTCATATAACCAATTAATTATTATTGAAAACTAGGATCCAAATTGTCATAATTTCATCACGTCAGTTGATCTGCTAGTAATGAACCTTATACAAAGTGGTAGAGCTTTTGCTCAATTGCCAATTTCAATTGCAATTCCTAGATTTATGGGATTTACATATAGCCAATATCAATTGCCATGTAAACATGTTTTATCCCATCTTATGCCTTGAGTTTTCAGTTTTCACCGCCTAACTCAATTAAGTTGTCCAACTTAAGAAACTGCAAAATCGTCCATGCCCGTTCTCACGACACGTGGACATTTTACCCTTTGATTACGATCTAAGTCACGTTCTCACGCAAATAAAAGGTAATCTTAGGTGTTTCCATTTTGATGGATGGCCTATAACTCAAATTAAAGGGTAATAATTTTGATGTCAAATCAAATATGTACAAAGATGTCATGCATTCATCTTCGTACCATAGTTTTTATTAAAACATTTATATGCTTGTTTTAATGATTTAAGCTTTCCATCATCAAACTTTAATCGAGGTATTGGATAACCAATTAAAGAATCACCTTAATTACCACTATATCCTACTACTGCATGAGTCATAAGACCCAAGTTATTCGGATAATTACCACAAAAGTGGCGCGTAGAGATTAAAGTAATTCACCCTTAAGATTTAATGCACACATATAGGAATACTTGGTAGCTCCATTAAGACGCACAAACGAGCGGAGAATCAGGTCAGCGCGAAGCATAACCCTCATCTTTAGGGCGTCACAATTTAATGCGGTCCCTCCTTATACCCATCACACAGTTTGTCATTAATGGGTGAGCCGTTCTAACTATTTTGTGCAAAAAATCAATCAATTAAACGATTACGATTACTATGCTTAAAAATACATGTTTCACCATTGTTTAGGTCAGTTTATTTTTCTTATAAAACTACCCTTGTTACACATAACAAACAAGCAAGTATTTAAAAAAAAAACAAATAAACAATGAATGCATAACAAATAATAAGTCATGCATATCAAATAGCCACATGCAAACCTTTTGATAAATCCTATTAATAATCAATTCTAGATCTGTCAATATGTATATATTTAATTAAGACTTTCACCCGTTTTCAGCTATGTACAAGGTGAGCCACATGCATCGATTCATCGATTGCGTAAGTCAAAATTAAACATATACCACATAGCACATAATTGATTAAATAATAATTATTGAGGTCTTTCCCAATTTTAGATCTATCATAATTTAATGTATATCACTTAAACAAGAAAGACATACAATAAAAGCAGATCCATGATAAAACATGCATGTAATTATCATGGACATAAAATTACACTTAACAATTAATGCAATTAAACAGAGTTAAGCAATACACCTAAAATTGCATGCATCCTAGGGTTTCTAATCCAATTAAAAATTTAGTTTACAAAACCCTAATTAGGGCACCAAAAAAACGCCCCCCTAAAAAATTAGGGTTTAGGTTTTGCAAACCCTAGATCTACGCATACAAATAATAACACAACATGTTTATTTTAATTATGTGTTTCAGTAATTAATTACTTGTTATACAAGGCTCGTGATGCCACTGTTGTGTTTATAATACATGACATACAATAAAACATGTAGACATCAAGAGTACACAGCGGAAGACTAAAGATCATAACAAATAAATTAATTAACTGAATAGATGCGTAACATACCTCTTGCAATTAGTAGATCTCTTCAATGAATGTGACAAAGTAGTTTAACGAGTTATCCGTTACCGTCTTATAACTCAAATCAATTGGTGTAAGAATAGTGTCTTACAACCACGTTCTTGTACACACGAATTAACAAACGAATTAAGTGATTGCTAGATCTACAAAACTTTGTTTTAGAAAAACAAAACCAAACACCCTTTGAAAAGTGTTGGCCGAATTTTTGCAAGAGAAAGAGAAAAAGATTAGGTTAATGTGTGTGCACAAAAGTAATGGAAACCATTAACCCTAGCCTTTGTATTTATAGTGTTATAAAATCTTTGGGAACAAGTTAGGGTTTTGGTTGTGAAACCATCCCCTTGGCCGGCCATATGCATGAGACAAAGGGAGACCCGAATATTTTCCTTTTTAAGATTATTCACCATATATTCTCTCCTTTTACATTTAACGGTCGTAAGTCATTTCCGTTAAATACTTAACGATCGTTAGTCGAGTTTTGTATAATAATTAATCGTAATCAATTAACATTAATTATTAACTTTAATTCTCATTCGTAATGTGTGCAATCCCGTGGTCATGAGTTCGAATCCGGACATTTACGTATTTATAAATATATACATTTCCAACAGAGAGTAGCACCAGTGCTTAGAAACCATATTGTTTGCTGAAATTGGAAAATCGTGTTTTGTTCTAATATAGGTTTATCTATGTTAAAACTTCGGATTACTTATAACACTGACATGATGAAATGACTCACAAACCTGAATCTCCCAAGTTTGTTGAGAATGCTTTTATGGGCTCAAAATTAGCTTGATAAAAAGGTTGTTTATCCATTTCTATGCCCTCCTAACTTTATTTTATGAACATGCACTCATGACTCATCTTATGTATTGCAATGGTTGTTTTTAGATATTGATTATTTCATTTTTAGGTATGTATAGTGGCCCCCAGATCGACGCGATGATGGCCGACAAAGACAAGAAGATTGCTGAACCTGAAAAGAAGAGTGTTGAAGCTGCAGCAAAAGCTAAGGAAGTTAAGAAGCAGCTCACTCAGTTGATGGGTGTATTCCAGACTAACCCGCAATGGGCCGAGTTAATGAGTTAGATGGCTTCTCAAGGTGACGTAGGCTCAGGCACCGAGTGTGGCGCGGGCAGGAGTGGCGCAGGCAGGAGTGGCGTAGGCAGGAGTGGCGGAGGCGGGAGTGGTGATGATGAGGATGGTAACAATGATATGCATGATGACGAGGGGCGGTAGAGGTATACGGTCAAAGTTTGACAAAAAAAGACTTAGAATATTCAAAGTGGACAATTATTATGAGACGGATGTAGTAATTCAATGTCAAATACGGAGTATATAATAGTTGACCAAAATAAACTTAACATAAGTAGTAACAAAAAATTACCCTAAACATACAACAGCTTAGCAAAATTTAATAGCATTCATAATAAAATGGGTCGATCAGTGGGTATGAAAGAGGTGGCATGCATGAGTTGTAGTGTAGGTATATCATTGAAATTCAGAAACAGTATTTGCGTGTAACTACTAGAGGAATATATTAGATATATGTCCATTAGGTCAACCTAACGTCGTCGATTAAGAAAATTAGAAGTTTTTAGGTTGCTAATAAGCCTTAACCTCTTATCCATTACATTCTTTCTTTTAAGTTTTTGCAACTTTAAACTTTTTTTACACTTCATATTTAAACATTATTGTATCTTAAATAGTCATAAATTTTACAAGTAGTATGTAATGTTTCTTATTAAGATGTATGATGTATCATTTATTACCTAGCTTTATTAAGTATAGAGCTTAAAAATGTATTACCTAGCTTTATAAGTTGCTTACTTGAGTTTAGAAAAACTTAACGGCTCAACATGAAAAACTCGAAACTATTATTTTCGGAAAAAAGAAAAATAAATATAAATCTCTTGCAAAGCTCGGGATTATCTAGCTTTATTAGTTGCTTACGTGAGTTTAGAGAAGCTTAACGCCCCGACATGTAAAAAGTTGAACCTATTATTTTCGGAAAAAGAAATTGTTAATCAGCTGTCAAGTGCGATCAGCATTTACTCGTAAGGTACATAGATTGAGATAGAATATTTGCGTATAACTACTAGAGGAATATATTAGGTACATAGATTGAGATAGGATAGCCAATGAATTTATTTTGACACACGCAATAAAAAATAAAATTTGATAGGTTTGCTCAAGTCAACTACTAGATATATTGAGATCGTGGGTAGCAATACGAATATCCTCATAATACTTTAATTTCTTGCAGGCATGCAATCCACTAAAAGTACATATATAACATAAAACCACACATTTCTTATATATAACTCTCATTACCAGCATTTGACATGTTTATGGAAAAGAAACAGAAAATGAAAAACCATGATATTTTTGCTCGAAGCTTCAATCAACATGACCAGAAAAGATTTGGATACAGTGCATTAGTTGGTTGCTTCATAGTCACATGGTGTCTATGTACCGTATTGAAACCTTACTTCGGTCATCTATATGTTTGTAAGTTGTTCTATAAATAGTTAAGTGGTTATGCTTTTGCCTTTAATTTGATTTTTAGGTGGTTTATATATTTGTAGTTTAGGAGCATGTTTCGTTCTTGTAGGTGGTCGATGGTTCTGGTTTTTAATATATTATGTCGTTCAAGAGAAGATAGTTAGCCTATCACCAATTACAATACAAGGCAAACATGCATGCTTTACTATTTAATTCGTTTAATGTCAGTTTTATGGATTTTGCAGTGAATCTGAGGATGGTTGACGAACTCAAATTGGTAATCGTTAACGGTATACCCACCGAACCCAAGCGATCATGTAAGTATTACTTATGATCATTTTGTATGTAAACAACTGCAGATGATCTTGTTGAGTAATAGTTTACGAGCAAGTTGATTATATGTAAAATACATATAACATCTTCATTTATGGAATAGAGGCTACATCAATCATTAGATATATTTGAAATTTGCTGTCTAAAAAGCTCTTATTACAAGCTATAATACAAGTATATATAAGACAGACAACAAATTGACTCTGAGGTTTTTTCATGATTGTCACCAGATGTTCAAATAATGGAAACGGAGCTATTCTGCAACACGTCGGCTAGAAGATCAGATACATGCGAGATGAAGGGCGACGTAAGGATTCAAGGGAAATCTTCAACCATATACGTGTTCACACCAAATGCCAAAAATGCGTCATGGATTATAAGGCCTTACGCACGTAAAGGCGATAATCGTGCAATGGAGAATATTACAACTTTTAGTATTAAATCGGTTCAAAACCAAGCCAAAACAATGCCTAAATGCACCCGATTTCACAACGTACCAGCTGTAGTTTTTTCGATTGGTGGGTACAGTGGGAACAGCTTTCATTCCTTCTCAGACATTATACTTCCTCTTTACGCAACGTCTAGAAAGTTCAGTCGAGAAGTGCAGTTTCTCGTAGTGAACAAAATTTCTCGCTGGAATATTAAATTTAAAGAAGTATTAGACCAATTATCAAGGTTTGAAATGATTAACATTGGTCATGAAAAAGAAGTACATTGCTTTCCAAGCATGATAGTAGGTCTAAGAAAAGATGATCGAAAAGAGCTATACGTGGATTCAATGATAGATTTCACAAATTTTTTGAGAAGTTCCTATTCTTTGGAGCGATCCACCGCCATAAAACTAACTAGAAACTCGACCAGAAGGCCTCGACTCCTAATAATTTCGAGAAAGAAAACACGTGCTTTTACAAATGTGAATGATGTGGTTCTTGCAGCAAAGGAGTTGGGATTCGAGGTGATTGTGACCGAGATGAGTCCCAATATGACACAGGTTTCAAGGCTAGTGAACTCATGTGATGTGATGATGGGTGTTCATGGGGCAGGGCTAACCAATATGGTTTTTCTTCCGGAAAATGCAGTGGTCATACAAGTGGTTCCATTGGGGAATATGAATTGGATGGCAAAAACTTTTTATGAAGAGCCTTCAAAGGCAATGAGACTGAAGCACTTGGAGTACAAGATAAGAGAAGAGGAGAGTACATTGATAGACCAATATCCACTTAGCCATCAAGTGTTTAAGGATCCATCTTCGATACAACAGAAAGGTTGGGAAGCTTATAAATCAGTGTATATGGATAAACAAAATGTAAAGCTCGATATCATTAGGTTTAGAGAGATATTCTCGAAAGCCCTTGAACTTCTTCATTAGTAAAAGTATATTTCTATTATTGCTATTAACTAGATTTATCACACATGTATCTACAAACTACACAGGTGTTTACTATTGTTTCGTTTGTGTTTATAGTCACTTGTAAGTTGTAACCTTATCATTACAAGCACATTCATTATTGCTTGTAATTACAGGACATTCGCTTCCTGTTTAACGGCAAGGTATTCATTAACTATATGGAGTAACCATGATGCAATACACCATTATTTGTTACTGAAATTTTATTTTGAGGCTGATTGGATGGTACCTTGTACGTATATCGATCCTTATAGTTAATTCATTCCAGGTTGTCTTATCGATAAATCTATTTAGGAGGCCTTTGGTTTGTAACACGAAATCATAATAGATATAGGTTTGATGTAAGGGTGAATTAAGAATACGTATAAATGTTATAAACGAAATGATTGGTTTATAAATTACATACAAGTATGATTTCAAGATTTATTACTGTTTTATTTGTATTATTATGCTATATAACATTCATTGATTTGAAAATGTGAGTTGGTACTATTCTGAAGCCGCTTGTTGGGGGGTCGGTTTTAGGGAGGATGATGGTTTGAGTGCATTATAGAGCCGCGAGTCGAGCCAGCACTGTTCACATGCCTAGCCGAGCCTAGACATCAGCTTAGAGTGATTAAAATCAATAAGGTTATTGGGTTTTCCACTTAGTTAGATTAGTAGGTTTTTCTCTTAGTTGGCACTTAGTTGATGGGGTTCGTTGCATGTTGTACACTTGTTTTGTATTGTCGTTTAGTTTACCACTTAGATCTTAAGGTTGGTCGTATGTTGTACACATGTTTTCCATTATATCAATATTAAAACCACTTATAAATGTCATTTCCAGGTTATTTGTTCCTTTTTATCAATGCTAAAACCATTTACAAAAACGTAATTTCTCTTTCTAAACACATACAATGGTCGTTGTTGTTGGGTTACATTTGGAAGAGCGGTGAGTGTTTAGGGTTTCAGTGTTACAAGAATCACTAACGAGGTTTCATTGTTGTCTGATTTATTAACGTAAGGTATTTAGGTTTCTTTTTTTAGTTTGTCGATATGTGTTTGTATTTGTTAATCTTTGTGGTAAGTATGATATATGATAATGAGTGTTGATTTTATATGATTTGTTAAAAGCTGTTTTTTATTTGGCTGTCATTATCTTTCCATTTTTTTATGTTTCTTTAAGCTTTTTGTGTAGGTAGTACGAATGGTTTGATGGCGTGAAGTGGAAATGCATTTTGCAGCCAATCTTAGTTTTGGTCTGCCGAAATCCGTGTGGTTTAAAAGTACTTGCTTTGCAATCTTTCGTCTGCAGAGAATGTGAATTGAGTGTATGGTTTGGAAGATGTAACTCTATAATTTACTTCTAGTGTTTGGTGCTTTATTTGTTGCAGGTTTTTGGTTTGTTAATATTGCAGGTTTTTAGCTTGTTAGTGCATTAGGTGTGTTACATTAAGGGAAATTGACCAACTTTACTTCAAGTGTTTGATGTTTTAGGGTGTTTTCTGATATGTGTTGTTGTTTTAGTGTTTGGGTTTTTGATGTTTTAGGATATTTTCTGATGTCAATCTTCAATGCATAGTTGTTTAAGATCTGGGTTTGCTGAAGTGACATTGTCAATCATAGTTTTGGCGTGGTGAAAATCATAAGGTATAAAATGGTATCACAATATAAGGTACAAAGAATGGTTTTTATTCCATCCATTTAGATTAAGATTCATTATTTGAAAACATAAAGTTTACATTAATGAAAGTGGTGCGGAAATAGGCCCAAAAGATGTTTAAAGTGGTCTCGATTATTCATCAGAGTCGCCTATGACCATGCCCCTTGCCAAGCGTCTTCCAATAGTGAGCTATCGCCTTAAACCTGAGAACACATGCTAAAAAGGGTCAGCTTACGCTGGTGAGTTCATAGAGTTTAGTAACAAAAGTAATAGTGGACCTGATAGAGTTTAATTGCTACATGCGACTAAGGCAGATAAATAATAAACATTCCAGCCATCAATCAATCAATCCAAAATCAATTCAATCAATAATCAATCCAATCAATAATCAACAACACGTATGAGATCTCAACAGGGCCCCAAGCGACTCTAGCCAGCACAGTCGTAGCATGGCCTAGAACACAAGCTACCCTGGTCTAGGTCGGTCTATTCTTAGCTAGGTATCGCATTATAGCATAGGAATGCTACCCTAGTCTAAGTCAACAAATGTTGCATGTCTAACATTTCTTGGTCAATGCATTAGCAATTCAAAATAGTAGTGGCAGGTCCAAGAAATAGTTTGTTTTCACATAAACTCATAAGATATCAATCCACAAATCAAATATTCCAAACAACAGCCATTCTCAAATAATGTTCACATATCCAGTTATGGTTCGTTAAAAGCAGCATGTATTCTCCCCAAAATAGTTATGAAAACCTTTTAAAAAGATGGGCTATGAAACTCACCTTAGCCACTGCAATGCATTATTCACTATTGACACGACTGGCATATAAAGCTATTCTCCACGGCATTAAAAAGAATGTACGACGAGTACGATAGAGTAGAAGTGACGCAACCTAATGCATATACAATTATTCTTAAAATACAGCTCATACGATAAAGAAGTCGATAGAAAGTAGTGTGTTGTAGTTTTTCGTGGATTATTCGTGTTGTTACTTTCAAAAGTCCATTATCAATCCCAAAAGTTTATAATTAATATCTCAAAAGTTTAGTTTTAGCGTTTCGTGTGGTGGTAATAAACATAGACGCGACGTACAACTCACACGAAAGAAGATAAGACATCGACATAGTCGATACATACTGACTAGAATGCACGCAAAAAGGAAAGGACATCGACAAAATCAAGAAATATTGACACTAATCAAGCTAGTCAAAGACTAGGAAATGACGACATCTATTCACGACACATAAATAGGTTAACTTTTGATAATTTCCCCATAATCCCAAACGTACATGTTTATCATATAAGATAAGTTTCCATTTATCGCTCAATTAATAAAGGTTTCCCAATCGTTATTCATAATTATACAAGTTTATAAGAAGGTACTTCATATAAGGTATATTAAGCAGTGTACTATAAATAACACATTCGTTTATCCAACGTTCCCAAACCATTACGACTTTAATAAGTTATCTTGTTAAAATAATATTCCTCGACAAGTTTATAAAGGTTAACTTGTATTTATAAATCAGGAGTTACTATCTTTAGTCAATAAGAGTTTCTGATTAAATAAAATCATATTCATCGACAATATATAACTAGATATCTCGTTATTAGTTAAAAGGTGAAAAGGGAATACTTAAGCACATCGCGAAACAAATATATCAAACTCATTTCCGAGTCTAATATATTATACTCGGTTAATTCAAAATGTTTAATGAGTTCGACTTATAACCAATATAATTTGTGTGTCAATTGTTACTCTAAATGTATAAACCGTATTAACGCTATAAGTTATAATGTATATATAATATCTGATATTAGTTAACAATCACGTAGTTAGTTCTAAATGATTATTATCCTGATTTATAAGTACTTATTCGTTATTCGATCAAGTCTAATATTGTGTATCACGATAATTTTATTCCGTTATAGTTGTATAATTGGTTCGTTACAAGGTTACATCGTTAAGTATATATATATATCTATACATTATATATAAGAGGAGGCATGACACGTCATAATTCCACTTGGCATCCCATAATGCCACGTCATATTTCCATGTCATCATATGTCATCATATTGTATTTATGTGGCATTTTTTTTATTTTTTTAATGACATGTGGCTTTTTTTAAATATATGTACATTTTTATTTTTATAATTTTAAAATTCGGTTTTTATTTGTTAATTTTTAATTTTTGATTTGATTTTAGTGTTTTTATAATTTTAAATTTATAAAAATCGGATATGTTATAGTGTTTTTGTAATTTTAAATGTATAAAATTTCGGAATTAAATTTTAAAAAGTGACACAAGCATGGTTCGAACTTGGGTTGGGCATATGATTGACATGCATCTTAACCACTAGACCAACACATTACTTGGTTTTTATTTTGGAAGTTATAATTTATAAAGGTATGTAATTAAATAAACCCCTACCAGCTGGATAAAATTTACTATATGAAACCCTAATCTCACGTTAAAAAAATACGGTTCATTCATAATTACTTTTTCTCCAAACCCTAATATCATATTTTCCTCGGCCATCTCCTCTAATGATCGTCACTTTTTATTGTGTAGTTGATTTGGAATTTGTTTTCGGCTATTCATAATTCATTATTGATCTTCATATTAATTTTTTTATATGCTTACAAATGTGTTCAAGTTTTTATCATTAACTATAATTCAATTACATGTTAGTGTTTTTATTTTACAGCACCATTGCTACTGATGCAGCTCAAGTTCAAGAGTAAATTTGTGGTGTATTTCGTTATGAGGTCTAAAAAAATGGCTTACGAAGAAACTCGAATGCATATCAAGGAATCAGGATACTACGTAATTTTAATCTTCTTCTTTTTTATATGCTCATCTTTTGGTCTAAGGTGGTCTCTTTGTTTGCTTATATTATTTTTGCAGAAAGTTTGAGAGGGAGTTTGGTTAACTGGAATATTTTGATCATGTTTCGCATAAGGTACCTTTTTATCAAGAACCACAACAAGATCGGGATTTAAATTAGGGTTTGATGATAATACTGAATCTATCATCTTGAACCAGGTTTGTTCAATTTTTAATGCAGTTCATATAAAGAATCAATCTTTGTTTTAATTGATTCATAAAATTCTTATTCTCAATGATGATGTGGAGAATTCAGTCATGACACACTTCCATATCTTAAAACGCCATGAAGAGTCAAATCCTGTTAATATGGCAGAGAAAGAACCTGGTGTAGATGTTGAAGCTTCCATTGATGAAACTGAAACTCTGGAGTTGCTAAGGCTTCCCAATTGCAGAATAAATTTGGTAAAGGTAATGACGAAAGATCTAAATTTTACATAATATATCAAAGATCTAAATTTATTCGTGCATTATTCATCTTTAACAATAAGGAGTGAAGAAAATGACATAGATATTCATTTGTTGACTGCACGAAAAAGTGATGTTTTGTTTTTGCAAGACACACTAGGAAGACTAGCTAAATACTACCTATATTATTATTATTTTTTTTTTTGTTATGTTCTTAAGTAATTCACTCTATTCAATGGTAGTTTATTAAAAGTTAATTGAATAAATTTATCCAACAGGTTTTTAACTAATTCACTTTCGACAATATGTAAAACTTAAATGGGTGATTTTTAACCAATGTGAATGGTGCACATCGGATAATTCTAATGGAGAACGAAAGTGGCTTCTGTCGTTTATGCATGCTATTGTTAAGTATAGTGTTTATGTGTTACATTACTGAATGTTCAAGTTTCATCTATATTTAACGTTAATTCAGTGATAATGTATGCTATATTTGTTTAGTGGTATGATATGATATTTTTCATATTGAAAAGAGAAAAAAATTGAAGTCTAAAGTTATGGTTGATTCTGTAATATAGAATTGCGCCATATATTGTCACTTAAGGTTGAATATCAGACGTGAAATATATGTACATGTCATTGTAAGAGTTTTGATATACGTTAGTTGACGATTGAGATGTTTTCTTTGCAGATTACTGCGACTCTAAGTAATGCTTCCTGCTTCAACTGTAACCTGTGCCGTGTCCTTCAATCCCCCACAACAAAAAGTTTCACCGTTTGTATTTCCGATTTACTCTTTTCCCTTAACCAGTAAGATGGCTATTTTTCCGGTTTAACTCTTTCTTATTATGGTTCTACTACCCCACATTTTGTAGGTTTTCTATGTATGGTTTGATGCACCTATCGAATACGTCTCAGTTACTAAATACTACACGTACTAAGGGGATATTTACGCGGCACAAAAGGGGTGGGTTGGTGACATGGGTGCGTGTGAAAATTACTAAGTGAATGGTTCCTTGGTGATCTATATATCAAATTATTTTAGATGCAACTAATTATCGTCAAGCTTATTTTTTACGACAAACTTAAAGATTGCATATTCTAATTTGTTACTTTTTGTTCAGGAACTGAACGGGAGGTCTGTTCATGTTAGTTTTACTACTGAATGAGTGTGCTATTAATCTAATAAGTGTTTGTATTTCAATCCATTACCATAGGAAGGCTGTTATATGTCCATGATTGAGAGAGATTTAATTGAGCCAGATTGGATGGTAGAGGCTGCATGTGTGTCCACCTAAATTGGAAGCTGAGGTAATCTAGAAAATTAAGCTTAGTGGTATTCCTGAAAAAACGAGGCTAATATTCTGTTTTGCTGGTGAAAATTTTGGAACCTTTAGTATACTTGGATTCGAACATGGAGCTACATATTCGGAAATAAAAAAAAGGCATATAAGAGACTTTGAGTTTAGTACAGTCAAGGTATACATCGTAGAAAGCTTATCAAAGTGCCCGAAAATGGTCTACACAACCCGTTCAAATCCACACAGAAATAGATGAAAGTGGAATCAAGGTATATGTAGTTAATATTTGTATCGCAAAGAAATGTGGATATATAATACGTGTGGCTGTACTCAAAGATCACAAGTCAGGGGCTCTTAAAGGGTTTGTAATCTTGTCCCTCATGCCTTGGGATACTGATTTTTGATAGGTACCCACAATGGTCTAGGTTCACCTACAAACGTTGTCATTTTTCTTAAGTTCGTATAAAATGATTGAAATAACTAATATTAGATATTTGACCTGATCCTAATAGTAGAGGCAAGTATTTTTTTTTTAGTTCCAAAAAAAAAGATGTATAAAAATAAACCATGTAGATTTGCTGAGGTGTGTGAATGGAACCCTTACTATTTCATTAAAACGTTGTAAGGCTACTTATCACTAAATGATGCTTATACAATTATGTATGAGCGTATAACTAGCCAATTGATTTTAAGGCAAGTAACTCAGCTATTTGAATATGGTGTCAGGTTAGTTTCGTAACAGATTGTTTGCCTAACTTCTGAATTTGGTTCATATTCATGTTATCAACCATCCATCCATTTTTATAAACTACGCTGCCCTTCTTTTGTGTAAATATGGCTCCATACTCAGAGGTATGTTGCTGCAGCTATTAGAAAAATGTTAAACTTATTAAAGATTTAAGATGTCAAGTAGGATGTCTTTGATGTCAACTTTCAGGTGCAGGGACAAATGGTGACATTGGGGTCTGTGAGTATAGAGATATTGCAATTAATTTTGCTAAAGAATATTTATTAGCTGCTGCAAAAGCGGATCCAAAAGGTGCTCATGTGTGCTCTGCATCCCAATGAAGAATCCCCTGCATAACAAAGTTCAATTTTTAAAACTGAATTGATTATGTTGCTAAACGTAGTTCCTTTTTTTCTAATGTAAAGCTATGTCAGCTTGACTTTAACTTGCCTATGGTTTAGTCTTCTTATCAGGGTCATACTCGGCACGTATCTCAGAAACAGATTTTGGGCACGTAAAGCTACTTATTACTGTACATGTTGTTTAAATGAAGAATTCCTTACTTAATTTGTGATTTTGTGTCTAATAGTTGGAGCAAAATCAGAAAACTCAAGGGCCTACGGTTGAGAATGGAACCGCTGTGATAAATCTCCCACTTTTCAAGGTTACGATTCCATTTACATTACATCAACTTCGGTTTGTTAGAATTGAGTGGTGGAGTTAATTATATAATTATTAAGTTGTGGTAGTTATTGTTAGTCAATGTTGTTAGGCTCAAGCATGCTGTCCAACAGTGTCAATTAGTATAATTAATATTACCGGGTAATAATTGGGCCACAGGTAGCTGCAAAAACTTATTATAATTGCTACAGTATATAAACCAAAATGGCCGATACTTTTTGCTAATATGTAGCGATCTTAGCAGGTTTGAGATGATGGACATTAGTTTTTAGTACAAATAGCAATTACCCAACTTTCTAATTGGTTGCTAACCATTTACCTGTTTTCGTTTAATAGGTTTACTGTTAGGAGCAACATTGACACGACAAGTTTTTGCTTCTTAACCTATGGAGTAAATTCTGAAATTTCACGGGTTTGGTTCTATCACCCTTTATGTGACAAATGAAGGCATTTTAATCGAAACCTTGAATTTTGTCTGCAACTTGGCCTGCAATTCTGCAATTAATTACAAGTCTGAATTTAAATTCAACACATTTTATCGAGCAACATGTGTTTGCTTTAAAAAGGTTGGGTTTGGTTTAAATTGGGTCACTGGTGTAGTACGGGCAAGTTTAGGTTTGGTTCAGTTTCAACCTCTGAACCACCAATTGTGCCTCCTCTAACTTAGGTGTGGGTATATAAACATTAATGTATTTTCTACATGTGTGTGGGCTGGCAGATGTATGGGGTGATGCTTTTGTGCGAAGTATCAACTCACCTTGAGGGTGCTTTAAATATCAGTATTGAGGGAGTGTACGACTCACCTGTAGGTTCAGATGACGAAACGAAACCTTGGTATATCTACAATTCAATAAATACTATTTGTATACTACTATTAGAGATAAAGGGCATGTGTAGAAGCTAAAGAGGTTGTTGACAATGGTTTACAAGAACAATACTACCAGTTTTCTTAAAATCATAAAACAAATAAAAAACTGAGCTTTATATTGTATGGGCTTAACAATCAAATCCTATATAAGTTCACTTCCCTGACTCATTTGTCATATACACTCAGAAAGAAAGAAAAAAATCGTTGTTATTCTTCATTAAGAAAGGAAACCAACATTGAAAAACTATATAAAATTTCAGGTACATACATTTATAAACTGGTGGCATCTTACTGTTATCTTAGTTGTTTATGTTATGACTCTACGTGTAGGGCAGTAACATATGGCCAGTACGTCAAACCTTCCTGCACAACAGCAACAAGCACCGATATACAATCATCCAAGAGTCAAGGTCAGCTTGATGGTTAGTACTTCTCTCATACAACTATACAAGGACTAAATATTATTTATTTGAAAGTCAATTATGAACATGTATACCTTATCGTAGTAAAATCAACATCATATGGTTGGCGAAATGATATGAACAATTTCCATCATGTGGTGATGTAAATTTGTACAAATTCGTTTTCCGATATAGAAAAATTACTGATTTTCAATCATTGATAGCTTAGCGAAGGTAGTGACTTTAGCGGCCTTCTTGCATATAGCCCATTGTAGGCCAGGTAAACTAAAGGATGAAATTAAGCTTCAGTGGAGTCATCCCATTCTAGGCTCTCTAAATCTAACTTATGTGGGTCTGTTAGAGGGCGGTTAGCTTCATAATATAGCTCAAGGGGTCTTTGGCCCTTTCCATGTTCCATCTCAGTTCATGTGGGTCACATCAGCATCAGAGGTTCCCAGTTCAGACAAGAGATTTGTAGTTCCTTTTGACAGAGAATTAGATAGAGACAAAATACCTTCAGACCAGAAAGGCATCTCAATACCTTTCTCCTTTTAGACTCTTCCACCTGTGCAATCTGCATGCCTCCAAGAGAAACCAGTAGCTCATTTGTCACTTTCAAATGCTCTCTCAAGAAAACACATAATACTCGAGCAAGAGATGCAAAATGATGTGGTGAGAAGCTCTTAAATGCAACTGAAATGCTCTGTCCAACAGAAATAGGAAGGCATCAAAGGCAAGGTAAATAACTGCAGAACGGCTTCAATTCCCTTTTTCTCTACAAATATACGGCATGTGTCAGAATTCTGAAGAACTGTTTCGAGCAGACGATCATCATTTTTAACATATTCAAAGATAAAGGACTCCATATTCAAGGAAGATGTGTCAGAAGATGGCTTGGGTTGCTTCTCAGGATTTTCAGTATTGCTGGATTCCCTTGACTCACGAGGAGCCACTGACTTATCATCACCATCGGTTTCCATTGGAACAACAGAAGAGCTTGAAGCTTCACCGGTTGAGGAAACAACTTCAGATCCAGATCCGAGCTTTTCAATGGCTTTTAAAATCTCAATCACTATATCCACCCCATGCCCACGTAGTGAAGAATTGTGTCTCATCAGTTCATCCAGACCACTGGACAGTGAACTTGGAGTATCACCCATAAGGGCACGTAGGTAATTTCGTGATGTAAATATTTTCACAAAGCACCTCAAAGCATTACGATCTTTCACAGCCTGAAGACCACTATTGTTAAGACACAAGGCATCCAAGCACTGAAGTATGCAGGTTATGGCTTCAGCAGAGCAAACCACGCCTTCAATTATAGCATCTAAAAATGAAGATGTAAGACCAGCTTCTTCTAAGATTGAATAACAAGTAGGGTCTTTGTAGATGAGATCACTCATAACAATTGCAGCCAATGAAAACATGCCACCACCAAAATCTTTTGCTTTTTTAAATATCGAAAACACTGTGGTAACAGACTTTCTTCAGAGCCATAAACACGAGTTGAAAACATGAAATTGTTGTCTCTAATATTCAATATTGCTGTAAGTTTGTTTGATTTGCACTCTAAAATTTCAATCCAATCTTATTACATTGGTTTAGATAATGGAGTTTGTTTTGTTTGGTACATGCACATCCAGTGGTAATAAAATGTTAAATAAGTTCAATGGAAATGCTTTGATTGTATCTTTGTATCTGTTGTTTTCTTCTTGTCCTGGTGCACAAAACACACCACATGGAGTGGTAAATCTTTAATTTAACAATAAATAGTTTATAAGCATTGGTTTTTGTTCCACAGTACCTAATTGTTGACAATATTTATGCAGTTGGTACCAAGTATCTTCGACAAGTTATTGACACCAACGAAGACTATGTTACGGGCAAGTTTGTTTCCCGACACCCCCGATTTGACAAGGTACATATTACTTCATAGTCTCATAATGATTCATGTGATAATACAAGCCATACTGATAGCAAGCTAGGTTCGAACAACTGAGACTTTGGGATCAACTTAACACTAGGCCACTTTGGAGATGGTTAAAATTAGCGAGTTTATGAAAACTAAGCTAAAACAAACAGTGTTTAAAGTGTTTAAAACTAAGCTAAACCCCTAGGTTAGTAGGGTACTGGCGCAATTCAGCATTGAGCAAATAGTGTTTAAAATGTTTTATATATATTAACTTCGCAAAATATCTAATTTACAGTAGTTTTATACTTTTATCTTTATGGCTCTACAGCTATTGTAGTATTTACTAAATTAGGACACTTTGATTACTAGACTAAATTATTTTCGTAATGTTGATTACCAAGTTAGCACATACGAAAACATAGTTACCAAGCTGGACAGTTTTGCAAAGTAAGTTTATAGCTTGATATATCATAGAATTTGCTGAAATTATAAAGGAGTAAGGTAAATGGTATGAATGGGTCATCATTTGACTTTTGTGGTCAACTTTCGAAATTTAAACTTCACGAGTCATGGAAGCTCATTATTTAATTATTGAAACAAAGGGAACTTCATTTAACAATATTAGTAAGTTTAGAACAGAAGACAATGTTACTGTAAAATATGTCGCCAAACGGGTATCTATTTCAATTAGGAAAGTGAAATCTTTGACCTTAAAAAGCCAAAGTAAACAAATGTTTAGGATTGATGTTTTTTTTAGCCAGTTAATATGAAAACGGGTCAAATCGGACCTCTTTTTATTGTAAATAGTTTAACCATAGAAATTACTGGATATGAAATGGGCTAAATGTCGCCTTATCCGAAAAGAAAACTACTTACTTAAATCATACTATATCTTTTATAAATCATACGTGCATACCTTAAATTATATCAGAAGGTACCCATGCCCAAAATTACATATGTTGACCTAAACCTATATGACCTGCCTACATGCTATAAAAAATTGTTTTTCATATGTAGGTGATAGTTCTAAGCCGAGTACGACATCCACATTTGGTGTCTATGACGGGGTTCTGCAAAGAGTTGAAATGCATATTCTTCGAGTATATGCATCAAAACTCCCTAAGAAACGTTCTTTCTTCTAATATTAGGAAAAAACAAGGTCTAAATTGGCATGCTAGAGTCCATATTGCAACCGAAGTTTGTTCAGGCCTAACTTATCTCCATCTAACCAAGCCCAAAACCATGATACACGGCATCCTGAACCTAGCCAACATCGTAATAATTTTGCAAAACTACACGGGTTTAGGCTAGATTTCTCATATGATGAATCTGATATAAGGTTCGATATTCAGGATTTTGGGAGTGTAGGTTGGAGCTTTTGACTGGGAGAAAATGTTGTGGGTCTGTTGGAGAGGTTTTAGATCGAGTGTCGGGTATGGTCTTTGGAAGTGGCGATGGAGCTTGCAAGAATAGGTATAAGGTATTCATGTACACATACTGAATAAGATGCGTATATTGGGATTATAATGTTAATGAAGGAGATAGAAGTGGTGCGGAAGAAGGCAACTATTATAGCAGTGGATGTTATATTGTTCGCGAAATGTAAGCAATGAAAATTCTGGAAACTTTATCCTTACTTATGGTGCAAGGTTATTGAGTAATCCTTTTAACTTGGCCCTTGCAACTGATAACTGATATAAGGGCTTTAACAGAGCTTGTGACAAATTTATTAATTCTTTAGTGTCTAAAATCTTCCAAAAGTAGGTTTACATAGTCATTTTGAGATTTATGGAATCATTTATGAACATTAGTCTTTTTTAACATTTATGTCCCCAAACTAATATGAATTTTATCTTAACAGAACTTATGACACAAGGTACACAATTTTTGTACAATCACAACTGTATACAACCCCACCAACTAACCTGTTTTGACACTAAACCTATGTCTACTTCCCTATGTTATATTAGTAGGTAATGTGTTATATGGCATTCTGATTATTAGAGTAGTGGTATTGTGGAATAACCGTTCTCAACAATATGACCCCGAGTAGTATTTCACTTTGGATTTTTGATACCACTACATTGTTTACTTTATTCAGTTCGCAAGAACTCACACCACAAATATCAGCCCTGAACCAGAATCTATTACCACTGAAGACAAAACCGCAACAAACACCGGAATACTTACAACAACGTTAAGGAAAGAATTTTTCAAAGATACCGGTGAACAGTGAGAAGAATCAAGCTAAAAAAACAGAAGCTTGAACAGTAGGAAACTAATGTAATCTATTTGTAACTATCTCTACATTGACAACGATTTTGGCATTTCGCGTACACAATGGTTCACGAAAGAAAAATATGATGCTTCTGTTATTTTTTTGTAGTAGGTGGTTCAAGTTGTTAGTAATGTCGGGGCGAGCACAAAGTGTTAAGTAGAGAATGAAAAGAAAAATCGTTGGATTGTCATTAGATTAGATGGTTGTTCTTTTAGCAGGTAACAAATATTACTGTAAAGGGATTTTTATGAATCAATGAAAATTTTATATTCGATTACTCAAGTGCTACTTGTTGCTGCTGTTACCACGTATGGAACCGCAAATTTGACCTTTTGATGTGATGGAATGGGTCAAAATGGGTAGTTATATTGCGCGGGTAAAAATTGGTCATGTTGACCCAGACACATTGTTTCTGAGAGTATTTATTTTTTTTCTGTAAGTTTGATTAGTGTCTCAAATAATTGTTAATCTAGATACTATATCCATATGTTTTACGGGGTAGTTTTTTTACAAGTGATTAGTAATTCGTAATCACTATCTCAAACATAAGTTTCAGTTTTGAAACAAAAAGTGAAAAGGTTTTCTGCCAACAATGTACACTTTAAGAAACCTTTGACCCATTCAGACTTGTCCCGTATGAGATGAAGCATAGCCTAAGTTCACCCATTCACAAGTAAATAGGGAGAAACTGGGACCTGCAGTTGCGTTCTTGCTATCAATAAATGCTAAAACTTAAGCTTGAGCGTTGGTTACTTCACTTTGTATCTATATGACTTCTTATTTTGTTTTCTGCTAGATTTACAGAGGTTCATGAATTCGAGAAGCCTACTGATGAGCGGGCTCTAACACTTATGAACTCATGTGCAATGGTATAATTTAATAGCTTTGAGGTCTTGAAGAGAAAATGACTCCACATTGTTTACTTGGATCATAAACCTTTTGAAATGGAAATTTCACCCAGTGTACGCAGAATCTGTGTCTATTAAGGTTACATTTTATCTATAGCGGATCACACAGGTAAATATGAAAGTAGATAAAAATCAAATGGTTCAAAGATGATTGATTTTATTCAACAGGCAGAAGCTTCATGACGTGTAGTTGTTAGAAAGATAAGTATCTTGAAAGTTAATAGTTTTGTTTTTTGTTGATGTAGGTTGTTATTTCGAAATACCATGATTTGAGGTAGCCGGAGACAGAGGTATCAGTCACGGGCACCGGACATGTAATATCTTTCTTTAATTTATACTAAATTGAATCAAGATTTTCCCTTACAAAAAGCATTGTCACTTATATTAATTGGTTCTGTCAATTGAGTTATGTTCTATCTCTAACCGGCCGGAAAAATGGGCAATCCTAAACACCCCTAAAATGATTTATATAAGAGGAAATCCTTTATGAGTACTCATCAGAAAAAATATGCAATCCCAAACACCCCCATATTAGAGTAAACCCATTATGACTTGGCCTACTGTTGAGGCGCGAATGGTGTCCTTTTAGTAATAGTGAGTACCTGAAAGCGAGGTTAGCTGAAATAGGATATTGGTGTTAAAGGTGACACTTTATTTAACATTTACTATTTTTTTCATCTTCATTTGCTAAATAAAGGGTTGTAGTATGCACGTTCAGCTTCGGATGAACCGAAGCGTATTAGACCAGAGTAGTGCAAAACATGTGGATAGCAAAATTACATTTTAATGTGAATTGTGCAATGGTAAAGGTTTTCCTCTTATCTCGATGAGCTCCCCCAACGACTTAGTAGCAAACCCTCAGTCACATCCTAATATCCTATCATGAAAGGTAATTCAAATCAATAAAACTTTTTATTTTTATGGTTCCATAGCATATGCCGTGAGTTAAAAAATGACTTGACATGATTTATTTTTATGAATTCACAACAGGTACTACGTAATGGGTGTATTATTTGATGCATGTAACACAAGCTACCGATGCACATGGTTTTGTTATGGTTATTAATTGATATGATTTTCAGATTAACTCTACATTATATCTTCTTTCTTAGACCAATGATTCACACTTTGAAGTTCGTGAGCGTGTTCGTTATATCTGAAATCATCAGTTGGTTTCTATATCTAATTCATTTCAAGCTAGAGACTTCTAATAAACATGTTTTGCAAATGATATTCACAAAACAAGCCCGCCCAATAACATGTTTTTTTAACTCACTTCTGTTACCCTTTTAGGCCCGTGAAATCGATACCATGCTTGGATCAAGCCAATAATAAAATATGGGTTACTGTTTCCATTACCTCTTTTGTTATGCTATGTAAGAAGTTGGAAAATAATGGTTATGTAAGCAAAAGGACTCAGAGCTGTTTACTCTTGACCATGTGAGTGACATTAAATATACAAAATCTGTACATGGAACTCATTGTTGTTTGTTTAGTCAAAATAATCTGTTCACTCCATGAAAGGCTTCAAGTTGTGTCGTTTAAAATCGACTCATAGATATATGCACACACTTGCACTGTTATGTTAATGTATTTTATTAATGAGTCCATGGTGTCTAACTTATAATATATTCTATTATGTTGTCTAACTAAAGTAATAAATGTTGTTGTAACGGGTCAAATTCAGACGCTTCAATGAAATGTGCTCACTATCAAGGTTCTGGAATGAAGGTGTCAATCACGCATCTTGTCCCATCTATGATTTAGCAAATGCAATATTCTAAATCATTTGTCCTTATCGTACATTCAAAGAATAATCACACGTCATGCACGCCCAATTAACGCTTGCTATTCGTACCTGCCACATAATATCATGAAAATTCAAAACTTAATAACACTACTATAACTACAAAAAAAAATTGTAAAAAAAATAATAAAAAAATCCACCCTTCCAACTTTATGATGATGTCTTAAAAATTAATTATGCTAATACATTGTAATAATCAAAATGAACATAAAATAGTTAAACGATCAAACTTCTATAAAACATATATAACCAATACTATCTTAATAAAAAGCTATTCATACATGACTAAAATACACAACAACAACAACAACAACAACAACAACAACAACAATAATAATAACAATAATAATAATATAAATTGAATTGAATTGTATATATGTATTATCTTCTGTGACCTAATACTAATCTACAACTCGAACATCTGGTATGAGTATACTTCTTCCTAATATGTTTATGTTAGGATCCTAATCGGACACTAGGCTATATTATGATCGTAGATATTGATTCTTTGATCATAAGGCAGAGAGATGCTTCGAAGCTAGAACTGATATCCTATTTCATTTAACTTTTAATTACTTTTTAGTATATATTTCTTCAACTAAATCCTAAAAATAAAAACCAAAAATCAAAATACTTACATGCTTTTAGCCTTTTTATGGATTAAGGTAACATCAATTATAGATGTTAACCGTTTCATTTAACTTTTAATTACTTTTTAGTATATATTTGTTCTACTAAATCCTAAAAATAAAAACCACAAGTCATACCCGTCTATCGGACGGGTTTTGCCACTAGTATATATATATATATATATATATATATATATATATATATATATATATATATATATATATATATATATATATATATATATATATATATATATATATATATAGTTAATCTCATAGTCGTAGTACAAGTTTGCCATTTGATCTATACCGTTAACCGTTGCATAAGTTTCGATATCCCATTATAATTTAAGTCTTGACACAAATCAAACCAATTAAAATACGTTAGTTCGATATTTACAATCCCATAATTTTTAAACTTGTTTATTATCAACACTTAGTATGTCAATTAACTTAGACTCAAAATTAATGCCCATAGGGCTTAATCCGTTAAGCAAACCCACGAACCATCTTGCACCCAACATTGGTCTACTAATGACATGATCACACACACACAACCTCACGTACACCATCATCAAATTAATACCATGACAACAATTTAATAATCCGACCCGACGATAATTACCCAAACAAGCGCAACCATAATAACCTCAACCAAAACTCAATTCGTAGAACAAGTCTAGAACGCATGGGTCACGACCTGACCCGACCCGTATACCAAGCGTGTGCACTACACTGACCCACCGGGTTGACCTGACTTGCTGAGTCAACCCGAAAACCAAAACAGCCGACTAACCTCAGATTCACCACACGAACAATTGTTAGCAAACGTTTATAGATCTCGTTTTTAACACTTGAATACTCACACAAATCACACCCAATGTTTTAATTAGTTTTACCCATTTCTCAAAATATCTCTAATTCGTTTTATATTTGTTACCCACAAAAACAACACAATTAAATTTATATACGATATCGATAGAAACAATGATAATAATATGAACACAAACGGGGCTTAGCTTACCATCAAACGACGAGAATAGACAAGGAAGAGATAGACGAGAGAAGTAAGAAGATGGGGAAGGAGTGGTGACCACAGTCGTGGTGGCTGTGGTGGTTCACGAACACCAATAACAATCCGACGCCTAGGTTGTGACCATCACACTACCCCTAACACAAAATAGGTTATATCACTCGACAACCATGACACCCTAATAATACGAAACTAGAATTCAAGATTTAGGGCGCGTTTGTGGGGTTTGAGGTGCGTATGATATAGAAATGGAATCACAAGATC